>JAOUZG010015602.1:1569905-1594184 GCA_026289955.1 Argiope argentata | reverse complement strand
CACGGTGAATGTAACCCAAACAGCAAGAAGTTAACATAAGTTAAGAGTAGCAATGAAAATTATTTAATTAATAATTAAATTAATTAAGATGTTTTTATTTATTAAAATTTTTCTCTTGGGTTCCCTGGAACTATTCTGCAAGGAAACTTAACTACTGGTGCAAAATTGAAAAATTGATGGCAACATCATACAGTAAATAAAAGGTTAAATCTGATCATTCATACTACCTCATGCTGTATTACAGGGATGCACAACCCATGAACCGCGTACCATTGATGTTGGCCCACGAATGTTGTTAATAAAACAAGACTAATTTAAAATGAAATGCTAACTTTGTCACTAATGAATTCAAACAAATCAAAAATAAGAAATAGAGTGGCAAATGAGAACCTTTCTTCTGTTCCACGTATTGCCACAACCAATCTTAGGCCCAGCATAAAATCCATAACTTCACATATTCAGTACTAGCCATCTCATTCATTTTTACTAATTTTTATTATTAATTTTTCCCCTCAAAATTTAAATTGTGTTCTCTGCATAATCATCAAAAAGTTTCCCTCTGTTATTCTATTTCAAGTTAGCCCTTTTTTAGCAAAAGTCTTTTTTTCTTTTGGAGGTAAAGTATTTTAATCATATCTATAATGTTTGTGTTTTATTCATTTATTTATCGCATAATGTGTGCATGAGTAAAATATGCAAAGTATTTTTTGTAATTCATGCGTATTGACACAACCCCCCTCCCCATTGTTTTCACGTTTATAACATGTTTTAACATTCATATGCTGCTTTGGCTCTGGACACGATCCTTTTTTCATAATTTGACCTCTCAATCTGAAAAGGTTGTGCATCCCTGCTGTATCAAATATATTGAATGAATACATTTATTGTACCATTGTGCTATTGACATCTGTGAACTCAAAAGTATCACTACGCCCACACATTTCCCAAAATATCGCATGATTTGTTCAGAGATCACAAATCCTGAAATTCCACGCCATGTCTAAAAATAGAACCGAAAAACAAATCTATCTAACCAACGCATGCAAATATCGAGCAGCACCGAATCGCGAATAATTTCACCCATAAATATAAAATTTGTTTCGGCGAAGTTAGCGGATATCGTTTCATCACCCTCCAGTTGTATCCCAGAAATATACTTAGCATAAGTAAGCGCCCGCAGACAGACAGACAGCGCAGTGGTAGTGTCCTATTTCGTAGATGACCCCGTCACACCAGTATTGATTTGTCATTACTACGTTCGAAAAAAAAATTCAAAAATAAAATACAAAAAAGAAAGCAATGAAAAAACCGCCCCCCTCTGCATCTCTGTCTTCATCCTTCATCAGTTTTTCGACGAAATGATGAAAAGGTGATGAATCCTTTTCTTCACTCTCTCTCCCCCCATCACTCACACAATTCCTCCTTCTTCCATTTCGAAGAAGGGTAAAAAAAGAAAAAAAGAAAAAAAAAAGAATCGACTGACTATGCGAAATTACCGGTCATCATACGCCGATCGATATCAATTTACTTCTGAAGACGATGATAACTCCGTGCATATCGATATATGGCTCCTATACGATATATACAGATATATTCTCGGGGAAAAGCAGCGATAAGATCTGCATACACGAAGACTGTATTCACGGAGGGGAGAGTAAAAGCTCTTATTGGGTTCTTTCTTCTTTATTTTTCTTTCCTTTTATGAATGAAAGAAAGTGAGAAAAATACCGGATATAGTTTTTCTTTGCTTCATTGCTGGTGTCCTTTATTTGATGGAAGAATGGCCTCGTAAAGTAGGATAAATGGGTTCAATGATTAGTAGTTTTAAAAACAGTTCATAGAATTCATGAGGAGGTTGTGCCTCCTCATGCTTTTTTTTTTGGGTTCCATCTTGATATTTGAGAAAAGGTGTAGCAATTGATCGGGCTATTGTTGAATTAGCTTTTAATAGGACCAAAGTATTAAGTAGGCGTTAGAATATCTACATGAACGTTGTTTTATGAAACGATGAAAAGTTACAAAAGCGGTTTTATGAATTTACTAGAATGCATTGTTATTCGCTTATTTTTTAAGTAGGCGTAAGATATTATCTACATGAAAGTTGTTTTATAAAATGATGAATAGTTTCAAAAGCACTTTTATGAATTTATGAGAATGCATTGTTATTTATTTATTTTTCTCTGCCTTTGAGGTGAGAGTGTAGAGGGGTGTTAAAAAGATAGAAGAATAATTTTCTATTAAGCATAAAAAGAATTTAATAGAGATAAAGTATTCATAAAAATTCAGCTCAAAAGACCCTTTTAAAACTATAAGATGTTAGATATCTTTCTTCTATTTATATTCATCAAAAGAAAAGTGTGTTTTTACGGGTTTATTAGCGCTAAAAGAGATAATGTATTTATATATGATCAAACAATTGACTTCTTCACAATTTAAAATATGAGAAAACCCAACTAAAAGATATTTATTTGGAAGTTTCAGTTAGATGTTCCATTAATTAAAAATTAAGTTTTTCCACCAAACTTATAAAAATAAATTACTTTTTCTAATACTTAGAATTTTAAAATTCTCTCTTTTTGATAAAAGTAATTTAACTGCTGTTGAATTATTTACAGTCACGGAAATTGATACTTATTATTAAAAAATTTTTACGAACCATTACATGAATATTAAAAATAAGAGCCAAATACCTTATCCATATTATTCTTTGTAAATTAGCACTCTCTCTCTCTCTCTCTCTCTCTGTATATATATATATATATATATATATATGCATATATATATATATATATATATATATATATGCTAAAACTAATGGTCATGTGACAGAGCACTTTTGGATAAGTAGATAGAACTTATGGTGTCATCCATTACACTACAATAAAAATAAATTGAAATCTGGCAGGGATCTGTATAATTTAGTAGAATGGTATAATATCCCCTATTTAATTATCTACGAATATAGCACTTTGCAATTTGCAATAAGTAATAGTTGAAACAATATATCTTTCTGGCACAGAGATATCGCGTCATCCTCGTGTTCTAGGCGTACCGGGTTTAAGGCCCGGTTCGGGCATGTTTGTTCTTCTGTGTGCTATCTGTGAGATGTGTGAATGTGTAACCCCCCTGTAAAAAGGGGATGCGATGCAAATGTGGTGTGTGTTTAGCTAAGTCGTACTCTTGGACCTAGTTGGTGCTACTTTCAAAATAAGAGACGCTTCTTTCGGCTTAAATATGCTGCTGTAACAGCAGAGGGCTTGCCCATTGCAAGTACCATAAGTAACAACAACATCAAATTACAAAGTAAAAGTTGTTTCAAAGAAATACATTCCGTATTAATGATTAACAGCCTAAAAACTAATTAATCTAGGCGAACAAATTGGTTGCCAAAGGCGGCTAATAGTACATAATAAAGTAGTCATTTTAAAATAGTACTAATTCACATTCTAAATAATATGAATGAGGCATATAACTCCTTCATATAATTCTTTATAAGAATTCATTCATTTAAAAAAATATTTTGAAGAGAAGTTGTAATGAATAAGATTTTTTAAAAATAAAACTTTATAAAATCAGTTTTATTGAACAGAAAAAAAAGTATAAAAGTTTCTCCATTTATACAAATTTGTCAAAATCATCAAGTGGCTCGTACTTTTTCATTGCCCTGCAGTTGACATCAGGTGAAAAGAAATATCGGAAACGAATTTGCATCGCCAAAGGAACAAACACTCTCTTCCCACTTCTTTCCCGACTACTCAACTAAACCCAGACTGTCAAAAAAAATCCCTCAAAATAATAATAAAAAAGAATGCATCGAAAACTCGACAGCAAACTTCTCTAGAACTTTGATATATATGAAATGTGTAACTGTCGTTCTAGGGAAAGAAAAAAAGAATGCAGATTTTCTTTTTCCCGCTCTTTTCGGTCGATTTCAACAAGAGAGAACCTCGCTCACTGAGTCCCTTTTTATAGACAAAGGACTCGCGAAGTTCCGTTGTTTCGAGTGGCGACTGATATATTCCTTCTCGAAATACGGACAGCCATCCACTCTCGGAACAGTAACTCTTCTTCTTCTCTGTTTTAACTTTCAAATGCGGTCCCTTCATCCGTTCCGCGGCGGATATGCGGATAGCATTTGCATCCATCCCTTATGCAGAGGCTCCTTTTCCGCTATCTTTTTAAACAGAAGGGCCTGAATATATGCGCGAATTCCAACATGCACTTTACCATCTGGCACGGAGGGGGATTTTGAAAGGGCTTCCGTACCTGATGGTGAACTTAGTTTTGGACATTGCGCCAGGTTGGCGTTTTTTTTATCTTTTTCTACGCCAAATCTCGAATACAAATATGACATCAGTGATTTTGGCTTTTATCATATATAATAGTTTCTTTTGAGGGTAGCAAATCAGAAGGGCAGGATACCAAGCTCGAAAAAAAAGAAGATAGTTTAAAGAGGGACCGTCTATCTGCAGGAGGAAATGTCATTTCGAACGTATCAGGTAAATAGCAAGAGACAATGCATGTATGTTTTTATGTCACTCCCATTTCGCTCGTCCCTGGTGAATATCCTCAGAGGATTTTTTCGGGCGGGTTTAGAAGAGTCATAAATTGAAATTGAAAACTCTGCTTCGAGATATTGAAATTTTGAATTCCTTCAGAGATTTGGAAGAAAACACTCCTCTGTTTTCTGTAATACAATGCAAATTTGGCTGCCGTAGACATTTCGCAATAAGTGCCAAGGAGTGCATTGCTGGAAAATATTAAAAGCAAAACTATAGAGGGGATAATTTTGTAGCTATATTTGGGAACACATCAAGATCGGTTGATGAAAATATACTATCTAATGAAGTCTGATCTTTCAATAAAGATCTTATGATTACGTATTTCAATCTTTTGGGAAGATACTTAGGAAGAAATACAGGAGGAAATATTATTTGGAGAGAAAATAATATTGGATACGAAGTATCTAATAAAACCTCTGTAAATATAACTCTATCTTATGAACATTATGCAATTTGACATAACATTGCAATCAAATGATCATAACCCGTATAATGCCTAATTGTATATTATCTTGTATTTTTTCCCTGAAAGATATAAATTTGAATCAAAAATTAGATTGAATAGATGCGTCTGACGTTGAACTTCAAACATGAATTGACTCTATTAAACGAAAGGTCTATATCCAATTGAATAAAGCTTAACTTTAACGACATTAACATTTCTTTTGGGAGTAACAGTATCTTTATTTTTTTAATAAGCCTCATTGTTTGCTACAAATATCGACATTATTACAAGATGCCTCTTGATTCCATCATTCTCAATGAAAATTTCCATGCCTTACCAGTGGGGGGCCCTTTTACCCCAATGTCTCCCCCAGGGGGACACCACGAAAAGAGGATGGGATACTTCCGGTATGATGGTTTAATCTAACATGGAGGGTGTACAAAAAGAAGGAGGATCTGGCTCCTCCCATCGATTACGGAACGTACTTCCTACGGGAAGGGTTCTACCTTTGCCGGTAATGGCACTCTTAAAAAATTGAAATCTACAGACAGTAGCTCAATCGGTACAATGTGAGAATTGCAGTTTTTTAGCGAGTTCATTTCCTACGAAAATTAATATTTTTTTTAATAAATTATTTATATTAATTGTAATTATTTAATAAAAAGTTACTAAAATAAAAAAAATTTGGTGACCTATATAGAAACTGACTTAATTTTTTATATTACTTGTTAATAGTAGAATCTTCTTCCTTTTCTGTTTCTAAGATTCTTTTTTTTTGTTTATTTTAATTGGTTTTAATTTAGTGAATATATCTATAAAAAATAAAATAAGTAATCAAATTACTGGAAAATGATATTGGCCTATCATTTCTTCCTACCAATATAAAACTTGGTGATATAATTATAAAATTATCCGTATTTGAATGGAAATAATAAAGAAAAGTAACCAAGTGACCTTCACCTCTATATTTGTAGATATTGAACTTGCATCACTATCATTATAAACCTTTACTAAATTTTTTTTATTGGTGGATTTTAAACTGAAAAAATAGTTCAATTTTTAAGATATTAAATATAAACCAGTTATTAATGAAATGTTTGGAGGAAATTAATCTCAAATGCTATCTCATTTTATAAAAGGTGGACTAACAATTTTTTTAGATAACACAGTCCGATTAACAACAGCAATCGAAATACAAGTTATATTTTTACTACTATATTTTACTTCTGTATAATCAGAATAAATTTGAATTTTAGATGGCAGTTCAATCATGCTAATAAAAGTATCAAGGAAACGAAGAAAAAAAATTAGAATGATCAGAAAATACGAATAAAAGACATTCAAATTAGCTAGCCAAGTGTCACCTTATAAGGAAATGAAACTCAACTTCAGCTGCCGTATAAGACGAAAATTCTTATGCAGAGATTAATATTAATAACTAAAAATCACCACTTTGAGCGAAATGCCCCTGATTCCAACTTTAGAGTATATCTTTAATCTAGCATTTTTAACTTCATGGAAAATCGATCGCCCCTAGCTTTCCAACCCACCTTCCCTACGAGCATTCCATGAAATCGCCGAGGAAAATGCTTTGAGTCGGATAACGATGGATTCCGAACATCAAAAGATCACGTACTTCAGAAGTAACTTCAGCATAAAACACTCTTTTCGCAAAGAAACATAAATATTCAAGCAGCTTTTGCTCGGGGTTTAAAGGAACCTCTTTTTATTCTTGCATTGACTTAGCTTTGCTAACTTAGCTCAGCTAAAAGGCACTTGCTACTTAGTGGTCGGTATAGTATAAGTAAATAATGCCGCTTTTCTGGGACAATGTTTTTGTTTTTGTTTTGTATGATAAGTAAAAGATTAGTCATGGAATAAGACATGATTAAGTTAAAAGAGGCATTGGATTTTTAAATAATGTTTATGACACAAATAAACGGTTAATTTGAAATAAGACCACTGAAAGTCGAACCATTATCGGGGAATATAATAGAATGTTTTATTTGAATTCCAAAATTAAAGTATTAATAAACATGGATTAATAACTTATATTTGAAATTTATGTGTTCGACATGATCATTCATTCAAACTGTTATAATGAATAACCCCTGTCCTTTTTTTCATACTAGAAAGCAAATTTTAAGTTTAATTACTCAGTATAAAGAAGAAAAAGAAAACACTAGAAAGAAAAATGGGCTTATTCCATATAGCTCTATAAGATTTAAAGTATGATATATACTTAAAATTTCAGTGCCCACACCATATAGCAAATGTCATTTATCAAGCCACCTGAAATGTTGTATTAATTTACTTGCTGTTCAATTAAATCATTTGATGGGTATATTGTACAAGAATGTGTTCCATAATAGATAACGAAGCTTTATTCCAAGAACAAATGTGAAGAAAAGTAAACAAAATCCCAGTCTGAACACTGAAAGAAATCAATTAACACAAACTGCATGGAAATCGCTAATTTGAAAACAGCGGAAATGCTCTGAATGCAAACTAGAGAACGTCAAAAAGATAATTTATTCAAATAACTCATTTCAACCCCTTGTATTTATGTAAATTTTCCGGTAGAGAATGAAATATTCCAGACGAGTCTTTGGTTTTTAATGGAGATAAATCCATAATTCTTGTATTTTTTAGAACCTTCATTTTTGTTGCAAAGTCGCCAAATTTGAGAAAACCCCAAAATCATATGGAAGTTTGTCGCCAAAGTTGAAGGTATCCAATTTAAATGTCTGTAAATTTCTCTTCCTCTTTTTGAGTTTAACTGCACAGGGAAGTATTATTACAGATTCATAACCTTTTTATCAGTAAACAAATTTCTTACAAATTTTGATATAGATCTGGGATTTTGCTAAAGAATCTGTTATATTTCACCCGTCTATCTTATTAGTATGCGAAATTAATGTATTGACATACATGCAAAATTCCAAAAAAGATATTTCAGACTCTTGAAAGATTTAAATTATTAACATTCGTCGCAACCAAAATTATTTTGGCAGTTCAAAACACTTCTCTACGAGTATTTTGATTCCAAAGAAATAAAAAAAATAATTGAAAATTTTCTCAAATAATTATTGAATCTTTGAGAGAATCATATATAACTGAATTCTGATAAAGCACACATATTTTATAAAAAATACATACTAATTGTTAGAGTATAGTTATCCCTGTGAAATAAATCCATGAGTGAAACGATAGTTAAGAAAAGATTACTCGTATATTTAAGATATTCACGATAAATCATCAAGAAAATGCTAACCATCGCTATCTTGGCCTTTGGCTACTAGGTATCGATGACTTTGGCGCATTCTTAAAATCGCCAAGTAAATCTATTATCTTTGAGATTCTGAAGTAATTTGAAAATCACCAAATAAATCTACGAATACATCCATCTTGGTATTTTATCTTTAATGTAGTTTGGCGATCTTGACGTAATTCGCCAAATAAATATATTACCTTATTTTTCTTGGCGTAAAATAAAAATTGCGAAGTAAACCCATTTGCGCCATAAATAAACAAGTATTGAAGAGAGCTGTTTTGTGATTTAAACCAAACACAGTATCTGCTAACATTCATTTATTATTATCTGCAGATACGTTTATTAAATGCAATTGAAATAGATAACTTAGCAGATGGTTATTATCTTGTCGCTAAACAGTAACTTAATGATGCGTGTGTCAGTGCTAATTAATAAAATTAAATGCAGGAGTTCCTTTTAACACGACTTCATGTCAGGAATGTATCCAATTTATTTAGGATATAATCTAGAATTATGACACGAAAAATAAATCCATTCATAAAATACAGCGTATTACAAATGTTTTTCGAACTTTTAAAGATTGGAATGCAATTATTTTCACTAATTCTAATCGTCACTATTTTATTATTTTTACTAAATTCTTTTCTCTTATTGTTTGAGTTTTAAATAAATACAAACTCAAATACGTTTGCAGTACTTAAATATACAGCCTAAAATTAATTTCATGACAATTTTCATAATTCCTTAAATAGAAAAAAAATACTCTGGAAAAATTGTGATATTTGCAAATGAGTTCAGGGGGTTATCAGATAACTTTTAACTAGGGAAAAAAACAATCTGAAAGTTGTGACAGAAAGGTATTAAAAATCAATAACAGAAAACTGTGCATTTAACTGAGCGATAATTGTTCTTGATATGACTTTCACATGTTACAAGTCAGGCAATTTACAACAAATCATGTCAAAACAAGTAAACATGCCATAAACAAGCAAGTTACAAATAAAACGAAACACAAAAACCTGTGATAGCTGAGTTCTGCTTACTTGCATGCAGTTCCTTGTCTTGTAGTTTAATTTTATTAACGAGGAGACAAGGTTTTTTAAGGAAAGACCCAGTAATTTTGAATCGCAGTCAGATGACGAGGACTACAACTGAACTGGTGTCATACAAAACTGAAACTATACAACTGAAACTATGCAGTACAACTGAACTACAACATCAGTGGGAGGACGTTTGGCTCTGGCGTTTTTAATGTGTACGAAATCCACTTACATTTGCATGGTGGTTCTTCATTGGTACGAAGTCAAAATCACTGATTGTGAATTCAAGTTCTTACCATTGTGCCTACGCTACCCTCCTTAGCTTGCAGAATTTGTATATTTAACTTTTCCAAATTGGTAGAGATGAATTTGTTTTAAAATGGATTAAAATATTCTGAAAAGTTGTTAGTATTCAGCTAAGGTAGGAATAAATTATCTAAGGCCCCTTAGATCCACCATTTCCCTTCCATAATTTTCAAAATTAAATATTTTTCTATTTACTTAATTTTAACTTTCATGTAACCAGTTTTAAATAATAAATTTCTAAAAAATCGAAATTATAAAATATTTAATTTTCAATTCCTTTCATGAAAGTTGACTATGGTATCTGGTCTATAAAAATAATAAAAAAATTAAGTTACTTTTAGTTAAAAGTAATGAAATTTAAAAACAGTTTTAAACAAAACAGTAAATAATAATAAAAAATATTTTAACACAGTCTGAATATTATTTAACTACAGAAGTGGATAGTTAAAAAGTATTTAGAAATAAACCCAGTTAGCATTATAAAATAGATGAGAAGTGATCTTAAATAGTAAATTTGGCATGATATTGAAACTGATATCTAAATGTCAGAAGGGAACGATATTCTAATATTTTAATAGAAACTCCTAATAAACAAATTCCTTTTGATTTAACTTAACTAGCATTTCACAAGTATTTTAGTTCTTCCAGGTAAACATGTTTAATGGAGTAAATTCACTTAAAGAGTGAAACAGCACAGGAAATTCTCCAAAGCATCCAGCATCCAAACTAAATATGAACAAATCTATTATATTAAATTATCGAGCAGGAAAATAAACCACTCCATTTTTTACTTCTTCGTTTGAAAATAAATAACTTTCCCTGGAAAATAATTTATTTTTCCAAAGGCAGGTAAATGTCTCTTAAGTGCATGAACCAACCAGCTCTGAACTAAGTCAGAGATCCGGGAATAAATCAGAGAGAAAAATCAGAAAAATCTGAAATCACATTATCCTCCTTCAAAGGTTTCTACAGATAATCATTTTAAACCACTTAAGGAAGAATGTAAATCCATTTAAAGCAATTTGGAGAGGAATTCCTTCCTCTTCTATAAAATTCTTAAGATTGCTATTGCTACAGAATAAAACGCCATTTAAGTGATTTGCAGTGTTTTCGATTTTTATTTTTTTCTTCTCCCTTATTCCCGTTTTTTCTCAGTGAGCGTCATTTATTCAAAATAGTTTTGTTCCTTTAAACTAAATCTAAATAATTTATTTTCAATACTTTAAGCATTAAAATTGATTTAAAAATAATTTAATATAATGGGAATTGAATGGGATTTTTATATCCCATAATGCATTGGATAATAAATGATATGTATAATATTAAAGCTTAAGATATACATATCAAAAGCTTTAATTTTTAAGACGATTAAAAATACATTTGATAAATGCATATTTTTAAGCACACGATCTAATAATATAATTGGAATTTATTTCTTTGATTTCAGGGATGATAAATGCTAATCCCTGAGAACATTAAATAATAATAAATGTTAATAATAGGAATTGAATTTAAAATTTATATTTCAAGTTGCATTGAATAATAAATGATATGTATAATATTAAAACTATATATATTTATACCAAAAACTTTAATTTTTAAGATGCTTAAGATTACATCTCTTAAAAAATGCATGTACTTAAGGACATGATCTAATAACTTAATTGAAATTAATTTCTTTGATTTCAGGGTTAATAAATATTAATAAAAATAACAAAGCATTTTTATTAGCATTCAATATAATTTAAGTGTTTATATTTATTACATTATATACATTATATATTTACATTTATAACACATTTTACATTATATATTTACATTTATAACACATATATATTTATTGTAATTTATAATAAATGTACTTTTGTATTGTATTTAACATATTCATTTATTACATTTTTTAATTTAGAATATTGAATTCAAATTGATTTTTATATCATTGAATTCAAAAAGTACAGATGATATTGATAAACCTCCCGGATTAAACTGAAATTTTAATTATATGGAAATAAATTTTTTACGTTTTTTTTATTAATACTCTTTCTTTGCCATTTATTTATTTATCTAAAATTATTACTTATTTGAATTTTTTGCAGATTTAAATAAATATTTAATTTGTTTTACTAATGTTTATATACTATTTATTTATTATTATTGCCATTTATAATTTTTATTTTATTTACCTACAAATTGGTAAATTATTATTATTTATTTTTTTTATTGATGGCTTCAAATATTCATCGCCTTTATTTCTTTATAGTATTATTACCACCATTTTTTGTTTTTATGATTTTGTCCTTTTCGTATTTATTTTATACAGTTCAATGAAAAACACAAATCATTTTTACAGAAATTGAGTGACACTCTTGTTTTTGATAAAATTTTATCAAAAAGCACTTAATAATGAATTTAAAAAATGTACGTATTAAAAATATTTCATTTTATTTAAAAAAACTTTATTGTATTTCAACAAACAAAATCAGAATTACATAATTTTTTAAAATCAAAATCTTTGAAATCCATTATTAGATGTGTCTAAAATAAGCTGACCTGAGTTAGTGTCGTTCATCATAAATGATAAAAAGGATGTTAAACAGAAAAAAATAAAACTTCTGTATTCTTATTTATTGTGCAAAACTATACGAACAATATAAAAATTCCATGACAATATGATACTTAAAAATAGTTTATTGCCAGAATCTTGAATATAAATTTATATAAAAGAAATGTATTTAAAATTAAAAACATCAAATCGCGCTTAATGAAAGCTGGTCTTCAAAGGGAATTAGTTAGCAAAATTTTAAACATCGCTTATGCTAACAGTCCAATGTCTTTAACGATCAACCATGTTCTTCAATTAGTATTAATCATATACTTTAATATTTCGATGTAAAAGATCACTTAGTTAAAAATTGATATTTGACTCAAAAACTAATTTTTGCTGATTGATTCTTACGACCCCAGACAGCTTTGTAATTTTTAAACGAATGATTGTTTATTAATCCCCCATTACATGAGTAATGGTGTTATTAAAGATATTTTAATACGAAGAATCTGCCGGCTTTCTGTCACAAAGGTAGCGCATCTCCTTCGTGTCCTGGGGGTCCCGGGTTCGATTCCCAATTCGGGCATGTTTGTTCTTCTGTCTGCTATCTGTGAAATATGTGACTGTGCTCCCTTGTATAAAGGGGCTGTGCAAGCAAATGTGGTGTGTAGCTAAGTCGTACTTTTGGCCTTAGTTTGGTTATTAGTATCCAAAAATCAAAGTTTTTCTTTTTTTGACAAGTTTTCCCAAATTAATCGAAACAAAAATCTGAAACAAAACTGCAATTGTAGTCACAAAATACCATAACATATTTCTTGTATTTAAGGCATTGAGTATTTGATATATCGCATTTACATATTTCAGAAAGTGCAGACTTTCTGGCACAGAGGTAGCGCGTCTTCCTCGTGTACTAGGAGTCTCGGGTTCAAGTCCTGGTTCGGGCATGGTTGTTCTTCTGTGTGATATCTGTGAGATGTGTGACTGCGCCCCCCTGTAAAAAGGGGCTGTGCAAGCAAATGTTTTGAATGTGTAGCTAAGTCGTACTACACACAACTAGTTGGCGCTACTTCAAAGAGAAGAGATGCTCCTTTCGGCTTAAATCTGCTGCTGTGTCAGCGGGGGGTTTGTCCATGGCAAGTGCCATAAGTAACAAAAACAGGTTATAGTTATACGTGGAATTCAAATTCAAGTCATATCATTGTAACTTCTGCTGTTGCAGATTAGATGACAAATATAGGATTGCAAGGTGTTACTTTTAGCAGAATGCTTGCTGAAGTGGAGTCATATGCCAAACGGTTTCTATGTATATCTTTAATGTAATTCATTTATGAAGATAATGACTCTCAAGCATAGGTAGATGAAAATAGGGTTAGAATAGAACGAGTTGGCTTCTTCAAACAGTTAAATGTGTCTGGAATCGAATTCCATGTTTTCAAAATTCCATGTTTTCGGGCCTAGTTGGCCCAAGTACGACTTCAAAATAACAAGAGATGCTCCTTTCGACTTAAATCTGCTGCTGTATCAGCAGGGGGTTTGTACATGGCAAGTGCCATAAGTAACAACAACAGTACGAAAATTCTAAACAAAATAAAAAATAAAGTTTTTTTTTGATGAGCTCATTCATTTATTCATTTCCTTTACATGATCCTTTCGACATCCCTTACGCTAGCAGTCGTGGTGTTAGTAAACAATCGACCGTAAATATTGCAATAAAAGCCCCGGTGGATTGCAGTCTTGGTCCCCCAAGGCCGGTGTCCTTAACAAGTAACTTTCCCAATTCCCCCAAGTTAGAAGCTGTGCTCATTCAACTCGAACGGCCCTCTCTTTCCGGGCTGCAGGCACTAATGAGACATAGAGACAGGTTTTTGTCCGTTGTTAGGAGTTGGACCACCTCACAGTTGCGACTCCTTTTTTTCCCCTTTCTATTTTTCTTTTTCTTCTTTCCGTGTGAAGTTAACTAATCCCCGGTACCTGGCCCCTTCCTTTTACACGAGGAGATGCCTGGCAATAGTAGAACTTGGTCTTGCTTTTTCTCCCCCCTTTTCTTTTTTCGCCCTTTCTGATACAAAAATAATGTGTTCTTTGGCGTGGCAAAAGATACAAGATCTTTGATTGATATGTTTTTTTCTAAGGCGAATATTATGTTTTTATTGCTGAATGTGAATCATTAGGCCTAGAAAAACACAATATTTGTATTTAATAATGTTATGAATTGTAACCAATACTTGTATACTTTTTTACATGTAATCAATGCTTGTGTTTCTATTAGAATTATATATTTCCTGTTTTGGTCTTCAATCAATTGTATCTTCTTTGTGGTTTTTGAAGTAAACTACTGATTTATTTTGTAAATTATATTATTATTTGATAATGTCATGAATTGTAACCAATACTTGTATATTTTGTTACATGTAATCAATGCTTGTATTTCTATTAGAATTATATATTTCCTGTTTTAGTCTTCAATCAATTGTATCTTCTTTGTGGTTTTTGAAGTAAACTACTGATTTATTTTGTAAATTATATTATTATTTGATAATGTCATGAATTGTAATCAATACTTGTATATTTTGTTACATGTAATCAATGCTTGTATTTCTATTAGAATTATATATTTCCTGTTTTGGTCTTCAAACAATTGCATCTTCTTTGCTGTTTTTGAAGTACACTACGG
This sequence comes from Argiope argentata, assembly GCA_026289955.1. NCBI lineage: Eukaryota > Metazoa > Arthropoda > Arachnida > Araneae > Araneidae > Argiope > Argiope argentata. The sequence goes on along the minus strand of JAOUZG010015602.1, from coordinate 1,579,338 downwards.
ATTTATTTTGTAAATTATATCATTATTATTTTATAATATCATGAATTGTAATCATTACTTGTATATTTTTTTACGTGTAATCAATGCTTGTATTTCTATTAAAATTATGTATTTTCTATTTTGGTCTTCAAACAATTGCATCTTCTTTGCTGTTTTTGAAGTAAACTACCGATTTATTTTGTAAATTTACTATATCTAGTTTTATATTAATTTTAACCCCTTAACCGGTTTGTCCGTACGCCGTACGTGCATCGATTTTTCGAACTTTGATAGTTGTAAACAAAAAATAAACCGCTCATAATAATTATAATTCAATAGTAAAATGACTTTGAATACGTAGTACGTGTAAAAATATTGCTCCATCAGTCCATATACCGAGTGAAGGAATAAATTCTTCTAAAAGATTCCTGCGTTCCTATTGTTAAAGTCAGCACAAGGTCAATGCGTGTAAGAATTACTGTTAAAATTCGAAACGTGTCTAATTTATGAGAATATCATGGTATATATGACTGTTTAAATGATTTCGTTCCTTTTTAATTTTTTATTTTTTCTACCGTAGTGCCACGCTGCTTGTACATAACACGTGCCTCTCAAGATGGAATAAAACAAAATTAAAAATTCAACCAATCTTTTTCCTGATGGTTTTACGAAATCTACACAGAACTTTTTATATTGTGGAAGTATAAAGAAAAAAAAATGAGAATAAAACGCTCTAACTAAATTTTACAAAAAGTTATAATAAATTGGGATTTTTTAAAAAAATGATTTAATAAAATTATTTTTGTATTCCTTGAGTTAAACTTAATTAAATAATCTCAGTTTAATACATCATAACTTTTACAAATGCTACTACCGATTATAAAATGAATCTCAAAGCACCGGATCTAAAATTTGAATTTACATTCATAAAGCGAAAACGCTATTCATGTCACGCAACAATTTAGTATAATCTCCTAGTTTAATCTCCGGCCCCATCTAAATCCTCCCACTAACAATTTAAATTAAAACGTTTTGAATAATTTTCAGAAATCAAATTTATTAGGCAACTTTAATGCCAACGCCATAATTAAAATCTCCAGAGAATATCTGCGCATTTCGTCAAATCAGGAGGAGACCGGCGAATTCAAGTCAGATATCTAATAATGATAGTTAGATTTGCATAAAATAGGAAGTTAGCCATCGGAGACTAGAGTAATTCGTGCGCATTTTTGATGTATTTGTAGAATGCCCTGGTGTAATTTGCGACTGTTGTATCACGACTTAATCAAGAAAGTAATTCCTTTTGTTTAAGGTTTGCTATTATTCGTATTTTAAACGAGTTCCTGGATATTTTTATATATTTATATTTATTAATAATTAAGAAGTTGTAGGTGGTTGATTGAGAATAGTTTATTAAGAATTGATCAATTTATATATTTTTTAAAAAATCGACATTTGCTTAATTTACTATTTATTAGTGTTACATATTTTTATATGGAATGTTTCTTGGACTTTATTCAAGCAATTAATAAATTAGATTGGGTAACCAGCTTCTACTTAGCCAACCCTACTGGATTTGAGGAAAAGTACGCTGGAAGAATATGAATCATTTTCGAAATTATAGAGATTATTACGAGTTTAATAAAACTTAGATAGATATTATACGTAGATAATATACGTATAAATATTACCTATATTATACCTATAAAATTACACTGAGAGTAGCAGAAAGTAGTAATTAGAACTCAATAAAAATAAATGCATTCGGAAGGCAGAAGAGTCTCTCAACAGAATGTACCGACACCAGCAACACGAACACACACACACATACATATGCAAAAACACGCACACACTAAGCAATCAAATATTTGCAGTAGAAATTTAGCCAAGTAATTTTAGGAAAAAAAAGAAAAAAAAAGTACCGACACCATCTACACGCACGCACCAGAGCATACTCTCTTTCTCTCTCTCACACACACACACACACACAGGAATCAAATGTCTGATGCAAAAATTTAACAAAATAATTTTAGACCCCCCCCAGATATATTAGAAATAATGTGAACATCGTTCCAGAACCAGGAGTGATTCCTACAAACCTTCTCGGAATAAAAATGCTATCCCGAAAACACATTGCATAGCAACTGCGAACAAAATGGTAGGATTCGTAGTGACAACATATTCATTTTTCCTTGAATTTAATATTTTGAATTAGAATCTATCGTGTGACCCCTGACGAATTATTTGTCTTTTAATTCCTGGCTTGCGGTTAAGGTTATCCAAAATCAATTTTTAGAAACCTTTTCCCAACCGATTGAAATAATAATTTGACACACGACAATACTTCTGATAACAAAATTCCATACTATATATCGAAATTTAAAAAATTGCTTTTTTGAGTTACCATGCGTACAGGATTCTGAAATAACCCACAAATAGATAGATAGAAATTCAATATCATGCTCTATTTAGCTCTAAAATCGATAGACATTTACACTATAGATGTTCATCCTTCCGAATTTTATTTAGACCGATTAGTTTTGTATTTATGGTGTTGACTTATATCCTAACCACTTTACAGAAATACTTTCTCCAAATAAATTTTGTTCAAATTTTGTTCGAAATCTACAAATTGGATGTATAGAATATATACGAAATTTCATCTGTCTCGCTCAATGCCGATTTGAATTATCTTTGTTAACATAGACAGACTGACGAACATTTTTCAAATGTGTTTTTCGAAATCAGGGGAGTCAAAAATTCGTCAAAATCTTGATTTCGAATTCTTTGATATAAAGTAGCATGTTGCTGTTGTGATAATGGCACGCCGTAGACAAGCCCCCGCTGATACGATCAGCAGATGATTTAAGCCTAATAAATGCGTCTCTTTGTTTTACAAGCAGCGCCATCTAGGGCCAAGAGTACGGCTTATCTGCACACATGCAACTATCCTTTTTAGTGGGTGGACTTCATTCATGAAAATTCATTCATTTACAGTTCTTAATTTAGACCTGGAACAGAGAGCGATCACCTCTGACCCAGTGCCCCCAGTGGTATTGCTCACAACATGGAGGACTTTACGACCACGAACAGATTTAACTAGCGCCAGTCGCCATACACTCGGGGAATATTTTGGCCGGTGAGCTTCGAACCCGTAACCTAAGGAGTACGAATCCAACGCTCTACCAACCAGGTCATCCCGGCCATATAGTATAAAGCAGTACTTTATACTACACCTTTATGCTACTTTCTTTATAAAATCTAATAAAAGGAAAGTAAATATTAGATAGTGAAGTAACGTTGTCTATTAATTTTCTATCAAGCCTCTAGAATTATCTCCACATTTTGTCTTCTGAATGATCAAGTTTGAGATTTTCGATAAGGACATCTTATTCTAACTCAGGTACATTATTATTCAATTTACGTAAGAATGATCATTTATGTTCTTTTAACTCAATGGATATCTTTATGTGGTTTATCGCAATGCATCTCTGGCCAAAACACATGAGGTATCTTTACAAGGAATACATAAAACAGATGAGGAGTGAAGCAATTCTGGTCTCACTTTTTTTAAAAATAAAAATTCAGCATAATACTTTTGCTTTCTTTTATAATAAATGGTATTTGTTCTTAGCAATCCAAATTCTTCTTGGAAAAAAAAAGAAAGAAAATATCGCTTGCTCTGTGAGAAATATCACCTGTTTTTAGTTTGATTATAGATCTTCATTTCACTTTCAAAAGCTTCTTTGTATGAGCATTATTAAGACAAAGAAAAACTTAATTATAAATATTTATTCGTGCTACTGATTTGGCTTCCAATCAAGTTCTGAAACGCCCCGTATTCGCCAAGAGCCCCGAGGTCTCGCCAACGACTCCAGTCTATCGAGATTTCCGAGGATCCGGAATGCTCTTGAAGCGATTCATTTAAGGGGGGAGTGCCGGGCATTCCATCGAAATGAAATCGTAACGAGGATTCTTACTCAATATCTCTCTCCCATAAACTTTCATTATAGGTGGAAGAAATCATTCGATTCCTTCTCCCGGGCAGCCGCTTCTGCTATCCCCTCCACCAAACGATCGGCCCATCTTTCGACTGGGAATGAAGTCGAACAACTTTTGGAGCTGACAGAATATGTCAAAATGTTGTTTTTTCTTTAATTTATGAAATGGGACTGGGGAAATAGATGATTAAAAATAGATGAATACATGATGTGGATCAATAGAAAGGCATTTTTAGGCTTATTTCCATATTTATTTGGGAAATTTCCTTATATTCGGGATGCTGCCGGTTTGTAACAAATATTTTATATGTGATAAGCAGCAGGAGTTGTTCTCTCAAGCTTTCTAGCATACAATAAAGATGTTATCCTAGAGCAGGGGTTCTCAAACTTTTAAACATTGCGACCCCCTTTTTAGACTTAGTATTTTGGCGACCCCCCAAATTTTTATTTCTGTTTAAAGTTTAGACAGAGAAAAAATATATATGTACTCAAGAGTTCGTAGAGTATGTGGTCGGGTATTGAAGCCACATCCCTTGCAATTCATCTTTCTCCTCACTAGTATCATCTCATTTCGAAACTTTGATGGAACAGTTTACAGATTACATTCCATTTAAGGATATGAGTGGGGTTGTGTGGATAGTCAATCCGTTCAGGGAGCAAGCCGTAACAAAAGTTGAGCTAAGTGCCCGTCATCATGATCAACTGATTGAGATTTTAAGTGATCAGTCAGCTAAATTAACTTTTAACATAGCTTACATCGACAAATTTTGAATACGTATTAAAAAAGGAATACCCAGAACTGTCCATAACAGCATTAAAAACTTTGATGCCATTTTCTACACATTACAACTGCGAACAAGGATTCTCTATAATGCTAAATTTAAAAACAAAATCAAGAAATCGTTTGACACTGGAAAATGATATTGTTTTGTGTGTTACAAAGCTCATTCCAGACATTAAAAAATTGGTCAAATCCAAACAAGGTCATGTATCCCATTCACTAATAGAACACAAAAACCAACTTGTATGTGTATTAAAAGCTTTTTGTGTACTCTTTTCTTCATGAAAACTACAGCAATAAATTAATTTTTTAAAACTTTTCTCCCATATCTCGTGATCCCTCTAGGGGGTCGCGACCTACCTTTTGGGAACCCCTGTCCTGGAGAACAGCTTATATAGCATTGACATACAATAGTTACTAAATATTAACTTATTTAGCAATTTTACTGAATCTGTCGCGTCATCCTTGGCGAGTTATTTGGCGATTTATCCCTGACATATTATTAATAGTATCTGAAATCAATTTTTGATCTAGATGCTTTTTTCCAACCGATTGAGACAAAAACTTTACGAAAAACTATATTTGTAATCCCAAGGTCTCATACTAAAATTTATATATTTAAGTCATCACGTTTTTGAGTTATAATAATATGTTTCTGAAAATATTGACCTATAAACAGTCAATCTTTAATTAGAATTTGCGCAAAAGTTGATAGGTGTCTTGGCCAGGTAAAACAAACCAATGACACGCGTTATATTGATGACACGCAACACAATATTTTGGGCACACCAAAAACCGAAACGGTTTGAATGTGACTTCATTCGATAAACTACACATGTCCAAGTCAATTGATTGGAAATTGAAGATTTCAAAATACAACTGATTCATTTCCATTTTAGTTCAAAATAGATTCGAAAATTTATTGAAACAAGGAAAAGTCAGAATTGATTAAAACAGAAATATTAAAAAGAAATATAAGTAAAAATGCCAGTAATGAGATTTGGAAACATGGAATTCCATTCCAGACACATTTAACTGTTTGAAGAAGCCGACTCGTTCTATTTTAACCATATTTTCATCTACCTATGCTTGTGAGTCATTATCTTCACAGATGAATAACATTAAAGATTTACTTAGAAACCGTTTGGTATATGACTCCAATGCAGCAAGAACTCTACAAAAAGTAACATCTTACAATTCTATATTTGTCATCTAATCTGCAATAGCAAACGTTACAATAATGTTATTTTAATTTGAATTGCACGTATAACTGATTGATTTGATTAATTTGATTTGTGATGTTTTTTTGGCGCAATAGCTAAACATTTGGCCATGCTGTGCCAATCCAATAAGTGAAATATAAAAGTAAGATAAATTTAGGAATTAAAAGAATACGTATAAAAGATGATAGACTGCAATAAGATCGTATATAAAATGGCTATGCCTCAGAATTTACAATTCCAGATTAAATAAGAGTATAACATCAGTAAAGAGTAAAAAATACGAAATCAATGCTTTGGTACCATTGGTAACAGAAGAGACATTTAGTAAGCAAACTAAATATAAGTATTAAATCTATGGTCCTTTAAAAATTTAAAAATGTTCTGGTGGTGTTTTTCCCCCATGAGGTCCTGCAAGTTCAAATGCATGCATAACTGAAACCTTCACCAGTATACCATGGAAAATGTAACTTTTCGTAGCAAATAAAGAGTTTTGAATTGTTTGTACTTAGTTTTATTATTTACCAATAATAACAAGTCAAAATTATTTGATGCCACGTCTATAACTCATTAAGCACTTCATTAGAAAAATGGCACGTACATCCATAAAAGTTTGCTCCCCCTGATCTAGACTATGCATAATAATTCTGTGAATTGAATTTTATCTACCTGGCTGTCTTTCTTTAGTTGTAATAGTGTTTAATAATGTTCGAATAATCTTACAGACAGATTTCCTCTGAACAGAATTTACTCAAAATGTGATAGAAACTTACAAATTTAATATAAAGATTGCATATAAAATTTCATTGGTTAAGATCTAAGAATTTTTGAGTTATCTTTGTCAGAGACAGAAAGGTGGAGTTTTTCCGAAAATGTGTTGTTCGAAGTCAGGTAACTCTAAAACATGGAGATTCGTTAAAATCTCTTGTTCGAAAATTTTGATGACTACTATACTTTCTCTAAATATACTATGTAACTCTAAAGTAAAAAGGAAAAGTTGAAATGAAATATTTGAGCTTTACCGTGATTCGATATCTGAATGTTTGCTTTGTAACAATTTGATTGGTAGCAAGGTGAAAAAGCATTTACAGAAAGTTGAAGGTTCATCTGCAGTGTCATGTTTTGTGCATTATTTTAACATAATGGCATTCAAATACCATTGATTAAAAGTAAACAATTTTTGAAAAATGTACCTTTTTGCATTTTTATAATAATTTTATGAACATTTAATATGTTCAGTAACAAGCAGCATATTTAGAAAGTTTATAATCATAGGAATAATTTAAGGATCATATAATCAATGAACCAGATAATCGTTGAACATGGCCTGCTATCTTTAACTAAAATTTATTTATTTTAACGTCTTTATGTACAGGCCACTGTTCAGGTATTCTAGATAATATTAATGCTTGGTAAAATAATCACGATAACAATATAGGAATTTTCACTACTTATTTATTAGTTAGAAATTATTCAAAAAACTCATTTCTTCTAAGGTCTTGTTAGAAAAATAAATACTCCCTTTTCTTGTTTGATGGATATTTGACGTGGAAACATGATTATTTTCAATGATATCTATTTACATGTAAGAATTTTAAAGGAAAAAATACTTTTATAATTAAACTTATTAAAAAAATGTACAAAAATTCTATGAAATGCGCAAAAAATCTACTTTTTACGTGTCTGGAGTTTGTAGCATAAATCATAGAAGTGCAAAGGGTCGATATACATAATTTAAGTAAATTAATTTAAATTAATGCTAAAGAATTTCATTTTATTTTTGTAATTGCATAATTTTCTTAAGACATTGTTTTTAGAGTCTCAGATTTTTTCGAATATATATATATATATTCTACTTTTTAATAAACTATTAAAACTTTATTTATACATTTTTTTTCAATTTATTAATAACTTTTGATTTTTTCATGCCTGATTGTTTCCAAAAGTTTTCATTGTAACTACTACAGAATTTTAAGAAGATATATATAGTCAGAAAATGACAGAAAAATCAAATTTAAAATTTCTTTAATATAACCTGAAATCGGTAAAAAAAATCGGGTGAAATAAAAGAATATCACAACATATTCTGTCCATGAAATAAGTCTCCATGAAAAAATAAATAAATAAATAAATAAAGTCCATTTATTAAAACCCTGACCAATGTTTTTTTTTTTCAAAATGAAGTCAAAAATCTCATACACATAAATTTTATCTTATATAGTCAGAAAGTGACAGAAAAATCAATTTTAAATTTCCTTTTATCTAATATGAAACAAATCGAGGGAAATAATATCACAGCAAATTCTGCCCATGAAATAAGTCTCCAACAAAATATCAAATAAATAAATAAATATTATAAAAAATAAAGTCTATTTATTAAAAGCCCGACCAATGTTTTTTTTCTACATGAAGTTAGAAATCACATACACATATAAATCTTATCTTATATCGAATCTTATATAGTCAGAAAGTGAGAGAAAAATCAATATTAAAATGCCTTTTATCTAACATGAAACAAATCGAGTGAAATAAAAAGAATATCACAACATATTCTGCCCATGAAATAAGTCTCCAACAAAATAGCAAAAAAATAAAAAAATAATATAAAAAAATAAATTCCATTTATTAAACCCCCGACCAATGTTTTTTTTTAATATGAAGTTAGAAATCACATACACATATAAATCTTATCTTATATCAATCTTATATAGTCAGAAAGTGACAGAAAAATCAATTTTAAAATTCCTTTTATCTAACATGAAACAAATCGAGTGAAATAAAAAGAATAGCACAACATATTTCGCCCATGAAATAAGTCTCCAAAAAAATAGCAAATAAATAAATAAAAAATATAAAAAGTAAAGTCCATTTATTAAAACCCCGACCAATGTCGTTTTTTTCCAACTTGAAGTCAAAAATCCCATACACATATAAATGAATAAAAATTGCATGATCCCAAATATTTCTTTATACGTGACTTTCCCATACACGATTAAACAACCCTTTGATCCCAGCCCCTCCTCTATGTGCAGGGGAAGAACCGAGATTACAACAAAAGATACCCCCCCTTCCACTGCCCTTAATCTAGGGTGGAGCAGACGTCCACTTCCCATAGCCACGTGATCTTTTTCCCATTGCAAGGGGGGAGAGGCTTAGGGTCGGTAATCGGGGGTTAAAACCCTTGGCACTCCAACCGGGATCATTCTGCACATTGGATTCAGCTTAAAATTTGTCACAGGGCTGCTCTCAGTTCTAGGTTTTTAAGCCTTTAAGTAGCAACTGAAGGGAGTTCTGATTTTAATTGAATTTATTCCGAAACTCATGAGAGACCGCGCATGCATGAAGGTGATTATGAGATTCGATTTTTTTTTCTCTTTCTTCCCATCTCTCAGGTTTTTGAGAACGGATGGGTAAATCGCTTTTTGAGCATTTTTTTCCCTTCCCTCCTCATG
>JAOUZG010015602.1:1564905-1567405 GCA_026289955.1 Argiope argentata | reverse complement strand
CGTAGGTTGAAGACTCTCCGTGTGTGGTAGTGGCTGGTGCATTTTAAATCCATCGCGATCACTAAGTCCTATATATTCAGAGTAATACCACAGGGGGTACTGGGTCAGAGGTGATCGTTCTCAGTTCCAGATCTGTATATGATCTGTGGGTGAATGAAGTCCGCACGTGAAAAGTGTTTGTTACTTGAATGAGTTGGAAGTCAGACTTCTGCCCTCAAGTGCTCAGAGGTCCATAATCTCAGAAGCTACTGCATTCCTCAGTAAGTTGTGAAGCGGAACATGACAACAACAACAAATCACTAACAGCATGTGATGCTTTAAATGTATTTGAAGCTTTTCTTACAACTAATTATATTTTTAAAATACAGAACAAACACGGCAACTATTGAAATAGAATAAAATAAACGATATGTTTATAAGTGTTTTTTTTTGTATCTCTTCGCAATAAGGAGTAAATTAAGACGTCTAACGTTTCCAATACACGAGACACGAGAGTTATCACAGCAATTATATTTAAAAGAATGCGGCCATTGAAACAGAAAAAAAGTTAAACATTTGCCAAAACTTTTGTACTTTTTACCCAAAAAGAACAATATATCGTGTAATGTTTTAAATAGATACGCAAGAAATACTGCATTAAATTATATCTTAAATGTAGAAAAAAATACGATCAAAGAAATAAAATTTAAAAAAATACTCCAGATATTTTCAGCTATTTTTGTACTTTTATACCACTAAAAATAAATGACAGCTTCCGGTGTTTTAAATAACTACTGCAACAAATTATATCACTTCCCAGATCAAACCATCTCTCAATTTATACGAAAGTTCCATAACAATTCATTGTCGGTTAATGTCGCCACTAAACGGTAAAGAAGTTGCCGGTGGTCAATGACTCATATACACATATATCGTGCCAAGGCGTCATTAATAGTGCGAGTCTCCAAGAAAATAAATAAACAGGTAAAAAAAGAACTCAATGATGACTCTCGCCAAGTTCATGCTGTTCTGAAAGTGCCTAAAATGATCGATTTTGATCAAGCGTGGAAACCATGTGATTGGCTGGTCACAGAGATCGTCCATGTTTGGTCAAGCTCTGGTTTTGAAAGATTTAATAACGCATCTTATTAGTTGACCACTGCAGTGAAATATTTGGAAAACAATGAATAGATTGTATTATTTCATAACTGATTGTGCTATGAGGTAAGTTATACTATAACATATTTATAATTTCTAAAGAGTCTAATTAATAGAAAAAGAATTAGTAATTTGACTAAATGTAGTATGCACCTGAAGATTTAGTAGTTCTTTAAATTCTAATTTACGGCTTCAGGTTTAACAATTTTTAGTCAAATTCTGAGTATTTTAGAGTTAAGTGAGTGTCTTATTGATCGAATACTGAAAATAAAACATTTAACGTACAACAAATGGATTATATTATTAAATTTACAGATAAAATTTAGAGAAATATATTTAAAAGCAGCAATTTAAGGATTTAGTACATCTCTATGAGCCAAATTTATAATAATGAATTAAATAATTTTTTACAAAAAATGTTACATTTTCAAATATAAAAATTATCAAACTATCTGATTTACAGCAACATATTAAATATTTATCGGTAAAGTTATTGCTTAATAAGAATTAAAACGTTTCGCGAACATTAATTAATTAGAATAATTTTTAATAACACATTTGCTAATTATTTAAATTATGATTTAGAATTATAGATTAGTGATTCTTTGATATGTAATAATTCTTTAACAACATAATTTTCAACAACATATTCAGTAACTATTTAACATAATTTGCCATTTATTTAAAAATATGTGTGTGCGTATGTAAATTTCACTATAGATTTTATAACTTTTATAATAACACTTTATTAATAGCAAACTTCAAAAGATTTATTAATTATATTTACAGCAGGATTTTAATGGAAATATTTCATAGTTATAATAAATCTGTTTGATTAGAAAAGTATCTTATTTTTAACCTCATGACTTCTAAGATTCATCAGATTGTTGTGGGGTTTTTAGAAAAAACGATTTTTAGTTTCTGATTTTGAATCACAGATAGATGCTGAATACAGGTGCAAATATCTTCTATGCCACAGTAACTAGATACATTTTGATACAGGAAGGCTACTCAATTAGCGTAGAGCTAATCAAAATGCGTAATGGAAATAAGATCTGGAGCTAGTTAAAATCCCATCTCGGACATGGAATCTACATCAAGTTCTGTCATTTGGAAACAAATTTTATTCAATCAACTAAATAGCATTTAAAATTTAAAAAAGATAAAATTAAAACAATATCATCGAGATTATATTAGTATAAATAAGTAAATAAATAAAAAAATCAGTTACAAAATTTTGTTTTTAGAAGTAAGGAATTGAAAAGGATTAAAAAACTTAAGTTAAATAAAAACAGGCAAATATATTCATTTTTATCAAATGTATTTTATCCTAATGCCAATGATTTTTGTATGTATAGTTTCA
>JAOUZG010015602.1:1544311-1564895 GCA_026289955.1 Argiope argentata | reverse complement strand
TCCGAACCGCAAATCGCAACAAGAACGGTTTACAAAACTTCTAAAATTCAGCGAAGAGTTGTTCTCCTTATGCACAGAGAGTTGAGTTGTTACAAAGAGTTACAACTCAAGTCTAATGTGAATATCTCATGCTTAAGCAATAACTGTTTAAAGTCACAACTGAATGATCTTTTACAAATTACCGCAACAATAATAATGATGGATTAACGATAACAACCATAAGATGGAAAAACGGTGGATTAGCAATTAAAAATATTTGTAATGCGTAAAGAAATAGTTTTTAAAACTTTATGATATTAATACTAATGAATTATAAATTAAACACTAAGAATAGTGAATAATATATATTTTTTAATATTATTCTAACATTGCGTTATTAATATTTTTTTAGTAAAGTTATTCAAACTCTTATTTTTCTGAACAGTCACTAGGACTTATTATCATCTATAGTTTGAATATAAATAGACGTTTTCATTACATAATGCAGCAAATTTTAATTCTAGCGTATTAGCATTAAAGCTATTTAATTTTAGTTTTTAGCAATATTACGTTAATATATTGTGTATATTAATGTATAAATATTTGAAATGTGTAAAGAAATTGTTTTTAAAACTTTATGATATTAATATTAATGAATTATAACTTAAACACTAAGAATAGTAAAAAAAAATTTTTTATATCATTCTAACAATGCGTTATTAAATTTTTATTGGTAAAATTTTTCAAACTTTCATTTTTTCTGAACAGTCATTAGGACTTATTATCATCTATAGTTTGAATAAAAAAATAGACGTTTTGATTACATAATGCAGCAAATTTTAATTCTAACGTATTAGCATTAAAGCTATTTAATTTTAGTTTTTAGCAATATTACGTTAATATATTGTGTATATTAATGTATAAATATTTGAAATGCGTAAATAAATTGTTTTTAAAACTTTATGATATTAATATTAATGAATTATAACTTAAACACTAAGAATAGAAAAATAAAATATATTTTTTAATTTTATTCTAACAATGCGTTATTAATATTTTTTAGTGCAGTTATTCAATATTTTATTTTTCGTGAACAGTCATTATGACTTATTATCATCTATAGTTTGCATAAATAAATAGACATTTTCATAACATAATGCAGCAAATTTTAATTTTAGCGTTAAAACTGTTTAATTTTAGCATTTAGGAATATTATGTTTCTTTCAATACGTTTAAGCTGATGAAGCTATTTAAATTCAGAACAAAAATCCTTATGACAAATGCATATAAATAAATTTGAATTTATTCTAAACAAATCATTGATTGAAACAGGCATGGGAAGTTAGTTTTTTTTTAATAAAAAGATAATGGAATTTTCCCCTCCAAGATGCAATGATAATTTCTTTATCACCTTTTTTATTGTTACTAATATATATTTCTATCATAGGATAAGTACTTAAAGTAACTATTCTATTGAATATCAAGACATTCAAATAGTACTACCAAAGAAAAATTAAATTTTGTTTACTTAACAACGACGGTACATATAATACAAACATCTGCACGTTTCAATAAACGCAAAACACAGGTTTCCTGTCCGATAAATAAACAATAAGCCCATTTCATCAACTAACAGCATCGCGTGTCGAGCCAATTTAATGCCATTGCCAGATCCATCAGTACCTTTCCATCTGCGTTGAGACGACAAAAGAATAAATAATAATGATAAAAAAAGAATCAGATGGGGGAGGGAAGGGAAGGAAAGAGAGAGGGAAAAAAATCGTTCTGTGTAAGAAATCCCGAGCGTCAAAAATATGTCATCGGTTCATGAATTATTTCTCACGGCGAAATGAAGGTTCTATTTAGCGTTGATGAAGCCACGTCATCGAAAGGGTGGGGGTGGACTGCAAGGTGGGTAGAAAAGGACTGAGGATTTCGAATGAAAAAAAAGAGGTTCCCTGTCAATAAATAACAGAGCACCTCCGCCGTTGATTTATGATGGAGTGCCCGTGAGAAAGTCTGGTTGGATCATAAATAGGACTAGATTTGGAAGCGATGTCATGGCACGTTACGCTTAGTTTGTCGGTTTGCTGCTTCTGGTGTGTTGTGTAATTGATGAAGTGACAGAGGATGTAAGGAGCAATTTTTATTTAACAGAAGCAGAATGTAACAACTCTTTGTTACTTTAAGAAAAGATTCAGTCCCAAGATTATAAGAATGTCGATATAAAATATATCTTTCCATTAATAAAGATATTTTAACGGATATAGACTGAATATGTTTGGTTTAAAAAAAACAGTTACCTAGTTAAAAGCTTTAGAACAAATAATAATGAAAAGTATTTGTATACGATTTTGTATGGATAAATACTTTAACAGCAATAAATACTAAAAGTTTTTTTTTTGTTAAAAGAAAGAATGATGTTTGTCTATAAGGGAATCTTTCGTAAATATTTCAGCAACACATATAGCCCATGTTGAAGTCTACTAAATATATTTTATGTTATAAGATATTTTATAAAATTTCAATTAAACAAATTAACATTCCATTATTGTTTCATTAACAAAAAATTCCTTATTTCTATTATTAAAATTTATATGTACTAATTAATTTATGCACATTGCATAAATTATAGGATATTATAATTACCATTATAATAGAGTGAACAGAACTGATTAAGGATAAATGAAATAATTTTCTATGCCTGTTATGATTGTATTATCTTTACGGGAATTTTGTATAGTATTTCATACTTACAGTTACTGTATAATTATTATTAATTAGTATTTTAGAATCGGATATTAATTATTATAAGTTTGAAGGAAAAGTATTAGCTCCTATGCAAAGAAATTTCATATGTTCTTTATCAATACATATTTACATAACCATAGGTATGACAAAACAAATAAAAACATTTGATATATTTTTTAATAAGTAAAACACATAACAGGCATAAACAAATTGGAGATTTTTTATTAATATTGTGACGATTTGCATTTTAAGCAACTATAAATTCATAACTATGCATATTTATACATTCGCTGTAACAATTAAACATATGTTGTAATTAAATATTATAAGCAGTGAAAGTATGGTAAATAAAAAGAAGTTTTTAGAGAGAAAAACGGAAAAAGACGGAAATTTCCCATTATTATGGAAAGGCCACTTGGTCTAATTGTAAAGCCTCGAGTTCCAAAGGCTCGCTGTTCGAAACCCGATACCATCAAAGACTCGTCGTGTATGAAGACTTAGTGCATGCTAAATCTAACATCGTGGGACAAATGCTTTTCCGTTAGTGCGGTTAAGAAGTTTGGAAATGAGAGCCAGTTTAAATGTGGTCCTTATCATCTAATTTACTTTCAGATATATGATATTTGTTACAAATAATAATAATAATAATGCTTTCAAGCGAAACTAAAAAGGCACATGATTTGTGTGAGTGAAATTAAATGATGTCAAAAATGAGTTATCCCACTTATCTAATAATTGTAATGACTCTTAAGATATCAATTTTTACTTTCTCGGGTAAGTAACGAGAAAGTACAGTAATCTATTATAATAAAAATGCAGCTCGAAATGCGTTGCTAAGCGCAAAACTGGAGAACGGCTCGACCGATTCGGCTAATTTTTTGTTTAATAGTTTCGTTAAGACACGAGGATGGTTCTTATGGAGAGAAAAAATGAAAAAATTGCGAGGAAAATAGTTAAAACGACACTTTTCTAACTTTCCCGCCAAAAATCTGCATTTCCTTCCCCCACGCCAACTGAGTGAGATAGCAGGAAGTAATAAATTATGATTTGTTTAGAAAGAAATGCGCGAAGTCAGTTGGTTTTCATTCATAGATGACGGGATGTTTAAAAAAGAAAGAAAATAGTTGCTTTAATTATTAGTCGGTATGAATATTTAATCTATGCCTGCTCAAAATAAAGTCTGAGCAGGGAAGAAAAAAAATAAAGCGAAAAAAATGTTTGCAAAAAGAAAAGTAGTGAAGAAAAAAAGGAGAGAAAAAAAAGAAAAGAAAAGAAGGGTGTGTATGTGTCACCGTTATTTCCTTTGTGCGCGGCATTTTCCGAGCTGTTTTTAAACTTTCGCATCACTTGAAAACCAATTGTGTCGTTATTTGTTTAGTGTGCTTACATTAATGAAAGTTAGAATCTCATTATTCTATAAAAACGTAGAATTTTAGACCTTTCCCTCCACGAATTTAAGTAAAATATCAATTCCGGGACAATCTTTACTTGGATTGAAAGAGAAAGATGAGTAGTACAATGAACAGAACATCTGAAGAAAATAATACTATAAATGAATTAAATGATTATCAAAATTTGTTTGGTTTTAAAATATTTTGGTGAAAAACCTGTTATGAGACACAGCTACATAAAATATTATATGAAAATTTTAGTGAGCATTAATACTGGCGAACCGACTGGTCGCCAAAGGCGGCTAGTTGTCAATAAATTCAAAACAGAGGTTTTGACGAATCTCCATATTTTAGACGTGTCTGAGTTCGAAAAACGGAATTTTGGAAAATTTTCGTCTGGACGTTTGTGTGTCTTTGAGAATGACGATTAAAAAATGTTTTGAGCTACACAAATGAAATATAGTATACGGTCTTTACACCAATTTTGAAGATTTCTGTCAAATATTGAGTAAGATCTGTTTAAAGGAAGTTCGTCTGTCCAGCTGTTCGAATAAAAGTGAACAGGATATGTCAACTACAAGACAAATCGAGCTAACTGGATAATCTTCAGTGCAAAGATTAAACATCTATAGCATAGGTACCATACAATTTTTGAGCCAAATCCAGCATTAGGCAGATTTTCTGTCTGCCTGTATTTTCAGAAATATGTAAAAACGGTAATCAAAAATATAACAATAATATGGCTTAAATATAATTACATTTGAAATTTTATAACTACAAACATAGTTTTTGATTAAACTTTTGTTTAATCGTTTAAGAAAAAAATCATTGAAATACAAATTCAATTGTCGGTTACAGTTAATACTTCCCAGGTATTAATAGCTTAATAACTCGCCAAAGGTCATATAATAGATTCAGTAAAAATAATAAATTCAGGCCAAAGTCATTATTTCGTGGGGACAATTATACGCTATGTATGTATGACTTACGTATAATATGAAAAGCATTAATTGACTTGATAAATTTATTAGAGTGTATGCGAGCAAGTTTTGAGAAGACCACTCCCTCCATTTTGATTTTATTGTGCTGTAAAATTATGGCGAGTTAAGCATTGGACAAGGTTTGTTTTTGTCATATAATCACTGTACAAATTAATAATAATTCTTGAAATATATCAAAGTAAGATGTTAAATTTTTACCAATCTAAATTTTTAAATAATTTATCGACGCGCCGCTTTGTAATAAAAGGAACTATTTACTATTTATAAGCAAAGCGATAAAAACCCAATTCAGATTAACAACTAGAAAACAGAGTGAATCAAATAAATCGAAACAGCGCATGCTCAAGTTTTGAGAGAAATAGGCATGCAAGTGAGGACTTTCTGTTTCATTGATCACAACATTAGCATTTCATTCGACGCCAAGGGCAGAGAATTTTGTTTGTGTTTGCTTTGTGAGGAAACATGAATCGATTGTTGCGTTCCTGCACGAGTGTTGCCTGAGGCTCAAAATCCATCGAAGCAACTTTGGTAGCTAGCCTAACGGAATCTGGCAGTGGATTAATGCTTGTCCAAGAGGCTCATTAATGGAAACAAAACCAGCTGGTAGCCAAGAAATGTAAGCACCCCGGGAAATATGAAAGATGTAGAGTAAAGATTTTACAAAATTCCAATATTATATTCGGGGACACTCCCTGGCATATAAATGATACCATTTGCGAGATACAATTTTTAAAAGAAACAAGAATTCAATTTTTGTACTTTCTTGTATACTTAGTACAGAGAAATTATAGCAATTGTAACAAAAATTCGAATTATAGAATACTAGTTCTTACCTGCGACTTCGTGTGCATGGAAATTTTGATGTGTTTGTGTGAGAACTAGCAGTCTAGACACAATGTAAAATGTTATCAAACCATATGCATACGTAAATTTTCAACACCAATTGGAGAAACGCAAGGACATGAATTTTAAACACCAGGTAGGGTAACGCAGTGCAGATTAAATATCTTTAATTTCAATTTTTCTGTTTTATTTTTATTTAAAAGTATTTCAGAAAGAATCGAAAGATAGATTAATTAACAATGTTTAATTTTAAATGTATCAAACACTAAGAAAATAAACAGAATCGTTTGGAATAATCGTTAGAAAATATGTTACGTCTAATCTCATTAGCGTGGGGAAAAACACTATGAACTTATAAGAGTACTTTTCCGTTTGCCGGGCGCAAACGAACAACCGTCAAAGAAATTTGGCGTAATTCTACATTGTTTGCTAACGGAAATATACCGATATATAGCTAACACAAATACAATTTAATTACAAAAACACAAAACCAAACAGCTTTGATATACAGTCATTTTAGCCAAAAATATATGCTGCAAAATTTTAGCGAAATGACCGAATGTAGAGAGAACGGCATCAATAGAATTTCCAATCGTAAGGTTACGAATTAGCAAATTAACGGAAATATAGAAAAAGAATCAATACATGCAGTAATAAGGAATGCATTACAAAAATCGAATCGAAAATAATGAAAGTAGGCGGTATGAATACATACAGCAGGGAAAAAAACCCAAGAGAAATGAACAGGAAAGATCGAATTATATTAACATAAAAAAATGGCAGCAATGTAAACCCAAACAAAGCGCTACCGAAAAATTACCAACCTCGCAAAGCGCCAAATGGTTGTATCAAAGCTTAATCTACACAACTGACCCAAAAAGAATTTAATTACGGTATGTACCTGAAATAAAACAAAACATCAAACCAATTATTCAAAATCGTTTTGCTGATTAGTACGGCCAAAATCAAATCAAGACAAGAACACATGTTGCGCATGCTGGAATTTCATCGCCAATTGTGACAACGCAATGCATGAGTTTTCTACATCAGTTGCAGTAACGCAATACAAAATAGAAATTTTTTATTTCCTTTACTCTGTTTTATTTTAATTCAAAAGTACTTCGGAATGTATCCGAAAAAAACCGGTTAATTAACAATGTTTAGTTTTAAATGCATCAAGGACTAAGAAAATAAACACAATTGTTTGAAAAAATTGGTCGAAAATCTCTTAAGCCAAACCTCATTCCAGTGCGAAAAAAAAACAACAAAAATTGAAGTCTTTCTCATTAGGTGGAGTAAAAATGAAGAGTTTTGGCCGGAAGGTTAATTTTTAATTAATAAAAAATTAACCACTCGTTCTGGCTTGATTGACTCACATCATCCATCCAAACTTTCACATTTATAATAGTAGTACAGATCTAAAGTATGTCCTAAAATCAACGCAAGATTTGAATTTGTCATCATTCGTGCAATAAAGTGTAGGCAAGCCTATTAAAAACATTTTACAGCTGATAGTTTAGAGTTAGCAAAGAAAACAAACATTAAATGATAGAACAATGTTTTAACGCTAGAATTGAATTAAATTAGAAAGACAGTCTTTTTCCTTATATTGTTATCCTTTTATTAAATCGGAAAGTACACAGGACATAATTATGTTTGGGAATAACACATAAGACAAATGATCTCTAACTTTTTGATGATACATGCGCATTCTTGTCGAAAACTTCCATAACCATTTTGCATAATTGTGGCTGAATTTTGTTGATACAGCGTTGATTTCCCCCCTTCAATGCAGGACTGCTTATGGGCGTTTTGGCCCATAGAACTTCGACTTCAAATAACACCATAAAAAGAAATCTATTGATGTTAAATCACACAATCTAGGCGTTCAGTTCTCAATTTTTTTAACTGTGGCCGCCAGACTGTTATTAATTTCGAAATTTTGTTCAAATGTCAAAACATATTATTCTATTGTGTAATGCTTCTTTTTTACTAATCTTTAACTATCAGACGTCAATTTTTTAAATAGGGTTGCCAACTGCCTTTATTGCCTCAGTGATAGCAAATTCATATCTAGCGTTACTTTTGGAACATCCTTTATTATTACAACCCCTAAGCAATATTTAACATTTCATCTAAATCTGTTTTCTATCTTATAACATTTCTAGATATTTTTGAGAATGAGTAGAACAATCGAAGAAAATGATCAAAATTAAATATTTAAATTTATTTGTTTATGCACGAAAAACGAAATCAAGTGAATTAATAAAGTTTTTTAAAGAAAGTTTAATCACTAGAATTTCCTTTCCATTCTTATTTTTTAAACTAACATCTTCTAGATAAATATTAAACAAGAAAATAATCCACACCACAGGAAATTAAAAGATCCTTCCTTTCAAAGCCGATAAGAAACTGCAGGGGAAGAAGACAGTTTTAACATTTTTGTGGTTGCTTTTTAAACACGACTCTTATTGATAGATCGAATCATTTTCAATTCTAGACAGCGAATTTTATGTTTTAATTTTCCTTCTTTTCGCCGAAAAAGATTATTACACGCATAAAAAAAATTAAACTAACAGTTTACTTTGAGTTAAGTTTGAAAATACGAAATCAATTGAAAACTCATATCATTTCCAGTAATCGTATTAAAAGATTATGCATTTTAAGCAAGGTCTTTTCAAAATTAAACTTCCTCTCAGTTTCCAAGGGTGAATTTTTATCTGTGTTTGCCCAAGAAAAGATAATTATTCTGTTCATTTCAGAATATCGAATAATTTAAGCGATGGTGGTGTAATCAAGAACATTTTTCTTTTAAATTCTTTATCTCTCTTTATTTAGTTATATTTATATTTTATTTTTCTTTGTGAGTTTTAATGCCGGAATTTTTATTGATGACAATCTGTAAAAAAATGAGATTAGAAGGGCTTAACATTATATTGCATATTTCATCACTTTTCTCTCATTTTGAAGTATTATCAGAAATTAATGTCAGACTGGAAATTAGTTGTGAAATGTTATTGATAGAAAAAACATCGTCATTTTTTTACAGCAACCTATTCTTACTTGTTATGCCAGTTTACTTATTTTGTCAGAATAATTGATGATTAATTATTTCATAAATGAGATTATAAAATTAGCTAGACAAGAACTTTTGTTACAAGATAAGTTAAATATTTATTGCAAATCCTCTTATGATGTCTATGCATGATAAAAAACATTAATGTGGTGTTTAATTTTTTAAATCCTAACAGGCTATTCGGGTAAAAATTTAACGAATATTTTCCCCTAAAAAGTAATATATGCCATGAAAATATTAATAGTCGCACAATTATCTCTCTCTCTCTCTCTCTCTATCTATCTATAGATGTAGATATAGATATAGATATAGATAGATAGATAGATAGATAGATAGATAGATAGATATAGATACATAAATCTTTTTTAAAGCGGGTTACACATGTAAAAGTTCATTTAGTCTTTAATTTAGCGGCATACAACGGGAAATGAAAAAATTATCTCGATAATTAAAATCGTTCATACCGTCCATAATAAAATAATAAAATTTTAGTTTAAGATATTTTGAGGTTTTCGTTCAAGAATCATATGATACAACAGCATTTAAGCAGTTAGAGTTACAGTAACAAAATTTCAAAATTGGCAACATCACCTTTTTTTATTGGAATTCATTCTATACAGAAAAAAAATAACAAATAGTGTTGTAACGTACCGTAAATATTACCGGTGCTGGTAAGATTAAGAAAAAAAAGGGAGAAAACAACTGTGATGTGCCGAAGAGAAACGTGAAGTTCCAGAACAGGCATGTGCTTTGGTTCTAGGCATTATCTGTCGTATAGAAAATGCCTTTGTGGTTAAAGTAAATCATTTAGAAAATTTGTGAAACGTAATAAAAGAATTTTTTCTGTTATTTCTCTGCTGTTGGCTATTTTCTTATTCCTCTATTTAGCAGTGACGACAGATACTTCCAAAGCTATTTATTGTATTTTGCTATAGAGAACACATTAAAATAAAAGATTAAAATAAAATCTGCTATGCATATTTCAATGTATCATGTCAGAATATCATTTCTTGAACGGCCAAGCATCACGTGCTCGTGCAAGTTAAATCTTATTTTTATTCATTTTAATTGGCTCATTGAATGAGTCACTTTAGTATTGCAAGCGATCCAAAAAAAACTTTGTCTCGCATTTATGGTTTAAAAAAATATCCCATTTCCTATTTATTTCAGATCATAGAATCACTTCACTTTTTTCTAGGTTTTATTTGCTGTAGTCATTAACTTATTTTTTTTAAATCAGAACTTTTGTAAATGCAACGTCAACATGTTATTAAAAGCTGGTTTTTCGAGATCATAAAATAAATAGATAATAAGATTTTTATTTTTCGTCTATGGATTTTTGTTGATGCCAAAATCCTCATCCTCCCCCCCAAAAAAACAACACGTCATGTTCCGAC
Source organism: Argiope argentata (assembly GCA_026289955.1). NCBI lineage: Eukaryota > Metazoa > Arthropoda > Arachnida > Araneae > Araneidae > Argiope > Argiope argentata. Next base: position 1,554,457 of record JAOUZG010015602.1, on the reverse strand, counting down.
ATGATAATAAAACAATTGCTGTTTTAATTTGAAAATGTTCATCTTTTTTCATTGTAATCATAACTGTTGAGTCTTAACTTTTGTTTTTCATATGATTCTTGAGTGTATACCTCAAAACTTAAAACCAAAATTTTATTCTATTTCTGTGAACTGCACGATAGTTCCGATATCATGTATAGAGATAAAGTAAAGAAAAAATAATTCTACTCGTAACCAAATAACTGATAGTTCTTTAGATACTTATTAAACTCTATATCACAACTTGAATTTGAATAAACCGTAGAACGTGAATAATGTTTACGATTATAAGTTTAATTTCTGCACGTCATAATAACCATAGGGAGAATAAGCCAGAAACATCCATGAAATCTAAGATAGTTTATTTCAAGGTTAAAATGGTTTCCTGAATTCAATACAACTTGGTACCACAATAATGTTTTAAAGTTTAACTGAAATTAACAATTTTTAAAGTTGGAATATATTAATATAGCATATCAAGAAAGTAATAAATATATTATATAAAAATAATTATAATTTTAGAAGCACAGGAAAAATCAAATTAAACAAAACTGTGTAAGTGTATTTGAAATCAAATTGATGTATTGATTAGAAATGTTTATAAATGAATATTCACTATAAAAATATCATTTTGTTTTTTTATCTTTTGTTTGTTTTTATTTAAATATCCCCTTTCATATAATAAAACAAAAACGTTTAATAAACATGGTTATGTTGAAATATCAAAGATATTCATAAACATTCAAAAATCGTTTAATTTCATTTTTTAAGCAGTCCAACTAAGACATTCAATTTACAAACGCTTCCAAAACTAAACTAGTTCTCCCTTCCAAAATAAACAAATAAAAAACCAAAGAACGAGCGAAAAAAGAAGTTGAAAAGAAACAGAGAATGATGATCATTAAAGTAGAGAGACTACTAAAATATTTTCCCTCTAAACAACTGCTCCCGAATAATTTTTGGTCATTCCGATGGAGAAAAGCGAGCAGTTTACCACTGGGGACCCTCATTTGTATTCCAGAGCACTTTAGATAGTGCCGCTATTGTCCCCACGGTAAAAGAGTACTAAATGCTAACATTATGGCCACTTTATTCTGAATGGAACCGGAAGTAAAGGGTGTTTCAGCCTGCCGCTGATAAAAGACCGATCGCTCTTGGAACGACAAGGAAGGTAGATGATAATTTCTGGATGTGGGAAAAGTTTTTCTTTTTTTTAATTTTGTCTGTCGGACCATTTTTTTATGCATAAAAGAAAAAGAGATTCAATTTTGGAATAGGAGAAGCAATATTGAATCAAGATATGAAATGATTTTTTTATTTTAATGAAATAACTAAAACAACAATGTTGATTAACTATATATATACTTTTTTCAAAAAGAGACTTTTCATGTGTTGTAATATATAAATAATATTTCAAAGTTAATTTTACGCATTTGAAAACCAGTTTAAAAAATATTGCTATGAGCCTGTAACAAGTCTCATAATAAAGAGGAGAGCTTAAGAGATATTTAAATTGATACAAAAGGAATGACCAGGTTAATAAATATCAATTTAAAGGAGTTGATGACTATGACGATTAATTTAATGACAGTACCAGAAATAGTGAAGACTATAGGAATTTCAAGAGCTATTTTTTAAGGGCCGAGATTACAATTCTTTTAGAATGTTTTATGCTCTACTGGAGAGCGTATAAACTCCTTTGGATGAAGTGAGTCAACTCTTTAGACGAAGGAATAGTAGTCGTGATAGGAGAGAGAGTTTTCCGATTATCTGCGCTGTGTGATTTCTTCTTATATTGTTAATTTCTGCATTTAAATATTTGAACTCTCTTTCCCTGTGCTTTGCCGACTGTGTTTCGAGTTTTCTTGTGCATTAAAGAGTTAGCTTATTAAAGATATCGTGCAGTTTTCAAGCGGAATTTTTCGTAAAGTTAATTTGCTTTATCTAATATTGTATTTTTTTCAGAAAAATATTAATACATTTTCTATAATAGTTCATTTTAAAACTTGTTACTGCTATTGTTACTAATGGTACTTGCCAGTAACAAGCGCACTGACAGCTGTCAGTGATTTTAAACCGAATGAGCGTCTCTTGTTTTTCAGTAGTGCCCACTAGGGCCAAGAGTTTAACTTAGTTACACACTCTTCACATTCGCTTGCACAGCCCCTTTTTACAGGGAGAGGGCACATTCACACACCTTACAGATTGTACACAGAAGAACAACGATGCCCTGACCGGGATTCAAACCCTGGAAGCCCATATCAAGAAGAAGACGGGCTACCTCTGTGCCAGGATGCCAGCATTTTGTAAATTAATAGTGAAAACTCGCTTTTCAAAAACCAAATTCAAAACTTTCATATAGTTCACAGAAATGGACTTGATGTAATTTCAGATATATAATGCTTAATGCTCGATCAATAACAATGCCTAATTCAAAGAACATTTCAATATACAACGATTCAAAACGATTCAATATACAAAAATAAATGTTTTTCTCATCCGTTTTCTTAAAATAATATGTATGCATATAACATAAATTGTGTGTAAAATTGTTTTTAACCTGACTTCCATTTATTTATTTTTCTAATTTACCGAGATGGGAAAGCCTGTTTTGTAGAGTTATGGACTCGTATACCTTAGGTTGCGAGTTCGAAAATCGCCAGCTAAATATTATCTGAATGTGTGGTGGCTGGCGCTTGTTAAATCTGTCGTGGTCACGAAATGTTCCATGTCGAGAATAATAACGATGGGGTTTCTGGGAAAGAGATGGTCGTTCTCTGTTACGGATCTAAATTACGATTTGTGGAGGAATGAATAAATTGCATGAATGAAATACTCCCCATAATAAAGGTTGTGATGTGTATGTAACTAAGTCGTACTCTTGGTCCTAGATGGCGTTACTAAAAAAGGAGAGGCGCTCAATCGGTTTAAATGGCTGACAGTCAGCGGGTTTTAAAAAGTGCCATAAACAACGACAATACTATTTTACTGACATTTATGTATGTATGATAATTTAAAACAAATGTTTAAAATCAAATTTTTAAAAATAGAAATCCTATATTTATGAAAGGTTGCTTTCTTTCAATAAATATGCTACATATATACTATATACATATTGCTCCTCAAATGCTTATAAATAAATAATTAGGAGTCATTTATTTTTTTAAAAATTATTTGACATAAAAAATATATATATATATAAACCCAAATTCCCTCAAGATAAACTTCGCAATCCCCAAAGTGTATACAAATATGGAAATTGTTTACATTTACTAATTATAAACAACAAAAATTAGATTGCCATCGCCTGTGGTCCCTCGTGTATACGCAAGAAATGATATATGTGAATAAACAATTTTTATAAACACGAGGAAAAATGCACAAAACTCCAAGCAAATAATTTTTTAACATTTACATACTTCATGAAATGTATTTTTTGAAAAATGCAAAATATGTTTGAAGCGTAGGCTTCAAGCTTAATTGTGGCAGTGAATAGCATAATTTAAAATCTGCATTTTTCTTCTCAAATTAGAACGCACTGAGAAAAAAAAAGGCAGAAGCCTTGAAGCAGCTTTAGTTCATTAACGACTTTTAACACTTCATTACCTTAGTGTTCTGAATTTTTTAACACGACTGCGTTAATTTAATTAAGCAATTATTTTAGTTAACAGCCAAGCGTTTATGCAGTGCACGTATGCAGAGAATTGGTGGTTGAACAGCGTTGCAGTAATTTAGCAATTTTTCTGAAGTAGTAAGTGTATCCAATCCTTTTTAAAAGAGTATCAGAAAATATCTTCTTAAAGCTACTGACATAATAAAGGTTAAGTTGTTATAACTTACTATAGAATGTATTTTACCATTAACTAATAGTGTATAAATTTTTAAAATTTTTTTGTCTATTAGGAATAATTGTTTTCTTTGAAAAAAAGTACAAAGGAAAAGTTCTAAGTAAGAAACTAAACGTAGAAAAGCCCTGATCATCCGTATTAATTAGAATAATCCAGATTTGATTAATAATATTAAATGAGATTGATTCTTCAATTATAACTCTTTTCATTCTAGAAAACTTTTTAAAACTGTTTATTTGAGATTATAAAACCAAGTATTATCACTCTTTAATACTGTAACAAATTAACTGGTTAATTATCGCATTTCTTATTAGAAGAGTTATTAGTGTTAATTTTCAAATACCAAGACTAAAAGCATTTTATATCATGCTCAGGAAATAAAAAAAGATTAAAACTAAATATGCTATGCATATTTCAATGTATCATGCCAGAACATAATTTCTTGAATGGCCAAGCACCGCGTGGTCGAGCAAGTTAAATTATATTTTTATTCGTTTTAATCGTTTCATTTGAATGAGTCACTTTAGTATTGCAAACGAATCAAAACACTTTGTTTCGCATAAATTGTTTAAAAAAATAACACATTGCCTATTTATTTCATTTCAGATAATCATGTGCTCAAAATTTCCTTTTTCTAGGTTTTATTTGCGGTAGTCATTAACTTATTATATTTTAATCAGAGTTTTTGTAAATGGAATGATATCACGTTATTAAAAGCCGATTTTTAAGAAGCTCACGCAGATAATAAAATTTCAATTTTTCTCCTACGGGTTTTTGTTGACGCCCAAAACCTTATTCCTAAAACAATATCATCATCTGAAATGATAAAAATAATTATCACGCAAATTAATATTTCATATATGTCTACGCTATTTATTTTTATTAGCTCGGAATATTTTGGCGTAACTTTGAGTTAGACCATTTACTAAATATGGCGTAAATATTATAATAAGAGTTGTACAACAACTTATCAGTGGATCCTACTAACAATTTTAATAAAATAAGCTTTTGAAAATAGTTTTATTGATTAATTGAAGTGCAGAAATTTTATTTTTAATTATATTCTACATCTTACAATTTTAATTTGCCAATTTTTTTTTGTTATTCGTGAATAGAGCGTTCGTCTTTCGAAATAAAAATTTAATAAAGTTGATATATTAATAAATAATTAAGTTAGAAAAATATAATCAATATTTAATTAGAACATTTATTACAAGTGGAATAAATTTTAAAATAATAATTGTTATATCAACTATTTATCTTTCGACTATTCTTATAACTTTAATAAAATTAGCTTTAAAAAAAGTATTATTAATACTTTAAAAATTATTATTAATTTTTTGTTAGCGGTGAATAGAGCGTTCGTCTTTCGAATTTAAAACTTCATAAAGTTAATATATTAATAAATAATTAAGTTGGAAAAAATATAAAAATTCTGTGTTATCAAAAATACAGTAAATACATTAAACTTCGTAGCTCTGTTAATCATGAAGTGATCGAAAAATCGATTACAAAATTTCATTTTTACGAACAAGAAAAAGTGATGATAAATAAAAACAGTTTAAAAACATAGTAATAATATTCATATTCACGAAATCAGACGTGCATTACAAAATAACTGTGAAAATAAAAGATGGCGTTTTTTTCTTTGATTACTCATTTACATTTTCAAGAATAACAAATATTCCAAAACTAAATTTAAGTTATTTCACCGTTTAAAAATTATTTATTCTTAAAACAATTTTCATGTTTGATATATGACTAAATTTCTTACCATTATCTTCTCCAAAGTGCTATCAATTCAAGTTAACTCCGGTCAGATATAGTTTGGAACATCATAAAATATAAAATTCTTTGTCAGCTTAAAATTCATATCTCATATGATTGAAACAAACGATATTATAATCGTAACAGAAATGTGCTGAATATAAATTACTGCCAGATGCTATTTCCATCTACAATAATTTATGCAGTGGAAATAAAAATAATTTCCAAAAAGTCGTTTGCAAAATAAATGATTTAAAAGCAGCATATTTATTATTTTTAGTGATAATAATTGTAATTTCTATTTTTTATCATCAGAATTTGAATTTTAAAATACTTTTATTTATTTATTTATTATAGAATTTCCGAAACGCTTAATGATCATTTTTATGGTATAAAATTTTGGCATCTTCGAATTTTTCTGAATAACAATAATGCGAATGAAAAATTCTAAAGGTCATTAAGGATTTCGATTTTTTTTTGTCTGCACTTTCTTTGTTATTTAAAAACAAATAGAAAAACCGTTCAGCATAATTTTTTCCTGAATAACAATATATTTATGAATTAATGTTCATAAAAAATATTTTGGAGACAGCCGTAAAGCGATGAGATGTAAAAAGAAACTGTTTATCATGCATTATCATTTTTATTACAGCTTTCTAAACTTGGTGTGACATGAAATTTAAAGAATAAATTATGGTAATGATGATTACAGCCGATCTTTAAAGCTCAATTCAGAGAATTTTGCACAATACGGTTTATTTCCATTTTTCTTCTAAGGGTTTTGACTACTTAACATCATTATAAATTTTAATTGAACTTAAAATTTATTAAAATTGAGTGAAATTATATATTTAAGTCAGCAGATCTTCCATTGATTCTATTTTTTAGTTTTTCTTACTGTTATAAAAAGTCATGTATTCGATTTTTAAATATGGTCAATCTCAAATCCTTTATTTTTTCCATATTTACGAATAATTCTACATATTTCGGTTTAGAACCAATAGATAACACCACAAAAATTCTGCTCAATTTTTTTCAATCACTACTATTAGTTCACTTTCTTCCAATATATATGTATCTTGTTCAAATTTTCAATCCTTATAAAGGTTCCATGATAAAATAATCGTTAATTAAATGTAATTAATTTGTAATACTTTAAATTATTTAATTTTTAGAATTTTAGCAGTTTGTAAGGAAAATTGAAACTAACAGGCTGTAATTCAATCGGTAAAATGCAAGGATTTCAGTATTTTTCATGTGAAGGCGAAGAGTACTTGTTCAGTTCTTGCGAAAATCGATAATTTTTTGATAAATTATTAATATTAATTATAATTATTTAATAAAAAAGTAACTAAAATAAAAATTTTCTTTGTTGACTTAAGTAGGAATCGACATAATTTTTTAATGTTAATTGTTTCATATTTAATCTTTTTTTTAGTTAATATGTTCATCGACAGATAAATAGACAAAAGAAATTCTTAATATCAAAAATGATTTCGTTTTTTTTGTATTTATGATAGTTTAAATAGTGCAGACTTAACAATACCTCCAAGTAAAAGATTTTAATATTGTTTCTTAATATATGACATAATGAAAAAGGCTCATCAAATTTTTTCAGATTCAAATAATTACAAATCTACTAATTTGGAGGAATGCACTAAATTTTGAATTTCAATTTTAAGCACGAATTTTATATAATATACAAACTAAAGAAGGTTTAATCCAACTCTAATTATAATCTTGGTAAATTTAAGGTGTAGTGTATAAAGTTTGGGAAATGTATTCAAGCTGAAGTTTCGTCCTCGATATCTGATATCTGTTTAAAACTGCAAAGACTGTTTTAATATATATATATTTGCTGTTTGAAACCTATAACTTAATGCAGCTAAATTAAGGTAAAGTTGCGGTGTGTGAGAGTTGATACAAAATTAGCCTCGTCCATGCTCTATCGATTATGTCTATCATGATTTGTATCGATAACTATAATTGTGAGATTTTAAAATTAGGGGAAAGAAAATTGGAAGCTGTTATACAGTTAGGAATCAACTGTCATTTTGTGAATGTAGTATCTGACGTTTTAAGAGGGACCTAAAATGAGCAATTTTTATGAATGAAAAAAAAAAAAAAAAACTGACGTGAAACAGATTTCTTGAGGTGCAATGAGAAATTTGAGCCAAAGAAGAATACGAAAATCCTCAGTGATATTTCACGAAAACTGTTATAACCCTATATTTACCAATGGTATTGTTTTTTTTAATTGTAGAGCTGAATCTAATATTAAGCTTTTATCTATCATTACTATATGCCAATAGGACGTTGCATATTTGTTGCTAATTTTAGAAATACAAATTTACAACAATTTTATGAAAACTGAAATAAACAATTCCCATTAAAGCTTTTAAAATAAAATAATCACACCTAATGAAAACTAAATAACTCTCTTGTTTTCCGATATTGTTATGAAACACCCCATTTCAATAGAAGAAGAGAATTGCTTTAAAGTAATTAAAACAATTCAGAGTCATGTCAATAATCACCTATTTCCCACCCAACTCCATAAAGCAGCCAATAAACCTATCAAACAGCTAACTCCCTAGAAATAAATAGAATGGCGCCATTTCATATTTGCTCTCAAAGTGCTTCAATTTTCCCAGGGAGCTAAATATAATGTAACCCCCCCTTCCCCTGCATTCACAATCGTCTGTAATTTAGTTAACATTGAGGCCATCGATTCATTTAGGGGAGGAGGCACCATCGCGAACCCGGTTGCGATGTTCCGTAATTCCAGTCCGCTGTCCCCAATTCATTGCCCGGACACATCAGGGGTTGTCGTGTCAAACCCATTTAACACTGGTGCGATATTGTTTCCTTTTAAACGATTTTATACAACAAACCTCGTTTAAATAACGATATAAGAGATTTATAATTGTCAATCCCTCCCCCACCTATTAAGGAGGGAGCGATTAGAAATATTTATTCGTAAGGGTTGTTCGGGGGGTGGAGGAACTCCTTCCCACCGCCAACTCTTACAAATTGCTTAACTGAGGGTGGCGAGAGAAGGAGACCGCAGCTATTGACGAGGTTATTGTTCTCGCCAAACGAACACCCCTATCGGAGGTGTCGACACGGGCGACCACGACAGTAAGATAAATAGGAAAGTGTGGTGACGTCATACTCGATTGCTTCTGAGTGGTGGTGTATAGTTTAAGTGAAGGGTGGGTCGAAAAGGTGGAAATTAATGTAGCCTAACACTGATTACGTTTCGTGAAAGGGCTACTTGCTTCACGTTCAGTATAAACCACAATTTATCTTTAAATTTGCAACATTGTAAAACGTTTGATGTTGTATTAAAATATTTAGAAAATAACGGTTTCGGTAGTATTAGGGATGACGTGGTAATTAACTTGAAATGAAATGCAAGTGACTTGGAGAATGCCGACTTCGTAAAAGACTATTCATGATTGTACTAAAGTATGAAACTTTATAGCAAATTTACTTATACTGTTATTACTGCCCATTATTGCATATATGTAATATAAGCCACCTATGGCAATCAATTGATGATGATGATGCTCTCGTGTCCGCTTTTTATAATGGAAAGAGGGGCTGCAGTAGCTTCTGAGGGTATGGACTCCTGAGCACCCAAGAGCAAAAGTCTGACTTCTAGCTCATATGAGCATGAAACACTCATATTCACTTAGACAGTCCCTTTTTACTAGGGGGGAACATTCACACAACTCGCAGAAAGTACACAGAAGTAACATCATGCCTTAAACCGGGACTCGAACCCGGGTCTCCCAGATCATGAGGAAGACGCCCTTCCTCTGTACCAGGACGCCGGCATGGCAATCAATTAATTTGCAAAAAATTAGTTGTATCAAATTTCAAATAAATCTCTTATTAATAGTCATGATTTTCTTAATAATGTATTTATATACACCAATTTCTGATATACATTAAAGCTGTGTTGTTCTAATAGTCTTTTTTGTGTTACGCTTATTATATAAATAATTATTGGAAAAAAATCTAGCTTCATGACGTCACAGCGGCATTAATGTAATAATTTTTCAGATAACCAATCAATTAATTGGATGTTACCTTTCGAAAAATTTTACTTTCCTATTTTTCATATAAACTACATGAATTATATATCCTAACGGACGTAATCTTTCTTCCTTCATAATGGGTTAAAATTATGTGATTAAGTATCTGAATGAAGCATGGGAAACCTTTTCACTTGCACTGTTACAACTCAAGAAAATGTTAAAAATAAAAAAAAAACTGGTTTTTTAATTAGAAAATTTCAAGAAGAATTGAAAGGAAATAAATTGATATTATTAAAAAGATCCTTTTTTTTGAATTTTAAAAAAGTGTAAATATTATTTTCTGTGTTATAATATTTTCGGACTTTACACGAAAAAAATGTGTATTTCATTTTATTTTAATGAATTAAAAATTTCTAATTAACACACACACACACACACACACACACACACACACACACACACACACA
>JAOUZG010015602.1:1532212-1544301 GCA_026289955.1 Argiope argentata | reverse complement strand
CACACACACACACACACACACACACACACACACACACACACACACACCATATTTGGTCAATAAAAATATCTTTCTTGATATATATTGATATGATGTTGATTAGTTGAAGATGTAAGTAAGATGTTCTTTTAATTGCTCCAGAATAATAAGGATTTTGTTTTTAAAGTATATAAAAATAAAGTTTATTTAATTAACTTTGAATAAAAGAGAATATTATATAAGAATCATTGAACTATATAACTCTATGAAACAGAGTAAATATATAATAAGAGTAAATATAACTAAAATGAGTAAAAATAAGAGTAAATATAGCTAAAATGCATATTTATAATCTATTTGAAAGTAATTATAAGCAAAAAAGAAGTGCATCAAATATGAAAAACTCAATTTCATTTTGATGAGAAATCTGATATTTTCACTACCCAAAATTACATTTTTCAAATTTCCTATCTGTTTTGAAGAGTGGTAATAAATTCTTTAAAGAACTTCTTTCATGGTAAAGACGTATGAAATAATCTAATCCTTTAATAAAATATATGGCCCTCTTAAAAAATGTGAAACACATATTACTTAACCCAAATTCTAACCTTTGTTAATTTATGATCTGCAGTTATTTAGATTTTTTTTAAAATTTAAAGCATTATTTTTATCTACTTTTATAAAAAATAATGACACAATGCCACTTTCATAAATGTTGCATGTTATAGACTAATTTTATTTTCCAAAGAATGGAGAAAAAAATACTTCTTTAAGAACTTGTTTTATGGTGGAAGATATGAAACTGTTTACTCGCTTTACAAAAAAAGAGGGAAGAATAAACACAGGAGAGAAAAAGTGTATGTAAAAGATGGAAAATTTTACAATGATCAAAACCGCAACAAAACATTCCCCTCCTTCTGAAAACGGCGTTTGGAAGTAGATTTTTCCACTCGTATTTTCCTCGAAGAGAAGAGCCCGCAAGAGCTATCTCCATGCAAATCGCCTGCGCTTGCATATGAATTTATGAAACAAGATGGCAACACTGAAGAAACAACCGTTTCCCGCCAGAAATGAAAAAAAAGAAAGAAAAAGAAGAGAGTTTTGTTTATTTAGTATAAACAAGCTGACGCAGCTGATATGGATTTTGGTCTCTGCAAAACTCCGGCGTGGATTAGATTTTTGTTTTACATTTCTAGTTCTGTTTTTGTCTTGTCGCTTAGAAAAGTTTATATTTTTTTCATGTTTTTTTTATATGCGAGGTCTCATCTGGTGTGGAAGCTGACTCAGAACTTTTGCAATGACTTTTACACTTTGCTGAAAATAAAACTGTTGTAGAATTTGCAGCATTAGAATCAGGCATGAAAAAAAACAGTAAGGTTGAATATGTAACTTATGCGTTTGACGGGTTTATGGATTCTAAATATGAGACTTTAAATCAAAAGTTTTTATATATTTCTGATTTTACACATCGATTAATTACACGTCTAACACTACGAAAAATACGTTTTTGACGAATATTAATTTAGAACTTTCCGCGATCAGTATAACTTTTTTTAATAATAATATATTAAATCATTATTTTTCATATTTGTCTGAAATTGTGATGCTAATTCAAGCTGAATTGCGTTTAATTAAATTTTCTCTTATCTGTATTTTACCGGCAAAGTTTGAACATTTGTAAAATGCCTAAGTATTTTTAAGAAAAGTAAATAAATGATTAAAATTTCTGACATTCTTTGTACAGCAAAATTTAAAATTGACAGAATCTCAGATTCAGAAACTGCCATTTATATTTTACACAGAAAATTCAAGCTTTTATTTCAGATATTGCCATTTCGGAGCTCAGATTCTTTTATACGAATTTTACTCAAGAAATATATTATATAAACTTTGCTTTATATAATTTTCATTTTTTTACAAATTTTGAATGAAATATTTTTTATTAGAACTCTTCTATTTTTGCTTTCTGTTTAGTAATTGTGCTACTGTAGGATGTACTTAAAATAAAAGCCTAATAATGGTCTTCATTTCATATCATATCTGATAGCATTTATCATTTTAATTATAGAAGTAATATCATATACAATGCTTAGGGAATGCATGTAAGAAATTCAAATAATTCTCTTCGCATTTTGCCTAAAAAATGCCAAGCATTCTGCAAAACCTTTATATTTTACATTATTGATAATTTATTTAGACAAGATCTTGGTATTTATAGTAAGATCCTGGATTCGGGATTCAAGTGTTTTGACATCTGAATCGACAAAAGAACTGAAGTGTAAGAGAGCCTGATGTTATTAAAAATTTTTGTAGCTGCTGGTGTGATGCGAAAATTTGGTATGAGAGCTCAGGTGACATTTTTGTCATCTGATCAATGCTCAAAGTTGCCAGGTATATCCGAAAATAACATTAGCATTCTTTGAAACGGGATATTAATACAGCTTAAAGAAATTTAAAATTTTCATGTCGGCGTCCTGGGACTGAGGTAGCGCATCTTCCTCGTGATCTGGCGTCCGGTATTCGAGCCCCGGTTTTCACATGATTGTTCTTCTCTGTACTATCTGTGAGGTGTGCGAATGTACCCCCTGAAAAAAGGGGCTATGGACGTGAATGTGTATGCGTATCATCCTTATACGAGCTAAAAGTCAGACTTCTGCCCTCGGGTGCTACTGCACCCTTCTTTCGGTTGTGAAGCGGGCATGACATCATAAAATTTCATTTGTTCCTCCTTACTTTTTCATGCGTATGAGAGAATGATTTTTTTTGTACTTTGATAATCCATCGAGTGATAATTCTAAATATATTTTTACCCTTAAATTTTTAAAATCTCTGTATATGAGATTTAGACCACGGAATATCAATAGGAGCATTCATTGGGTTATAAGTGGATTGTAATTTGTTACTTAGTCCAATATTGATGAAATATGTTCCTCTTGTTCATCAAGATAAGAGGAAAATCAAAATCAATTTTTACTAAAGCCTACAAGGAATAAAAATGTAAATTCATTAAAAATTGTGTAAATTTTCAGTATTTTTTAGCTAAATCATCCTAAAATATTTTCTCACATTGATAATATATACATTATGTTAAAAATGCCAACAAATTCTTTTTGCTAATAAGCTAACATCATTTCTGCACAACTTTTTTCTAATTTTAATAAATTTTTAAAATTTGATCTGATACAAAATTAGTCACGTTCTTTAATTCTATAGAACTAATTTCTTTTTTATATCAAACCATTACATTACGTATTTTTAGGTAGGGATGGCCTTGTTGGTAGAGCGTTGGACTCGTACTCCTTAGGTTATGAATTCGAAGCTCACCGGTTAAAAGATTCCCCGAGTTTGTGGTGGCTGGTGCTCGTTAAATCTGTTCGTGGTCGCAAAGTCCTCCATGCCGAGAGTAATACCACAGGGGGTACTGGGTCAGAGGTGATCGTTCTCTGCTCCAGGTCTAAATTACGATCTGAGATGAAAGAATGAATTTGCATGAATGAAGTTCGTCCCCTAAAAAGGGTTGTGTCGTGTGAGTAGCTAAGTCGTACTCTTGGCCCTAGATGGCGCTACAAGTAAAACAAACCCATTTCTTAGACTTAAATTCTGCTGATCGTATCAGCCGAGGCTTGACCACGGCACGTGCCATTAGTCACAACTCACACAACGTATTTTTGATATTGTTAAAATTAAAATTTAAAAAAACTAATTTTTTTGCACATTATCGAAATTTGCGACATAAAAACTCTCATTTCGTAGAATATAAACATTTTTAATTCTGAAAATTTCAATTTGAAACAGATTAATTCTATTAAATTCGTGTCGTATGGCAAGCAGAAATTTTAATTATTGAAGTTTTATTTGGGAGTCGAACCACCCAGAAAGGGCAATAGTTCAGGTGAACAAACTTGTCGACAAAGGCATCTAATATTTAATAAAACTGGAGGTCACTTTTCTTTAACGTGACGAATTTCTGCACTTAAATGCTAATGATAAAACACGCTGCAAAAAAATCTTTAATGAGCTATGATTTCAAAAAGAAAATACTATTCCATAATCAAATCAAGCTTTGACACCATTTATTTTCATCTCTCGTGTAAAATTGACTTACCACTGAATACATAAAAAGCCAACAATGAAATGCAAAATTAATAATATACTTTCCGTCACCTACGGGTCCATGGGCGCCCAACAGCAGAATCTGTAGCTGTCAAGTTGTTGACAACAAGTCCTTAGTCAAATGGACAACGCATTAGGGGAGACACATTTTAGCAATTGTAGGCTCCAGGGTGGAAGGGGGGGATATATTTTTTGTACCTTTTTTCAGAGGAAAATCTGCGCCAGCACGTTTTATCACAGGAGGATGCATAATGTATGGATGCTATTTTTTACTCGTTTACGAGTCCTTTGGAATCACGCCAATTGGGCGAAGTCTTTTATCTGCCCAGTGTCAGTGTGCCTTTCGTGAAATGGTCACTCGTCATCAGCGGATTTGGTTTGTCCAGATGGTCATTCCTTTTTTTTCTCTTTCTTTCATTCGTTGTCGTGAGTGAGAAATAAATAGGGGCAATGCCTTTGTGAGGACGTTTGTAAATGGGGTGTTCGTATGAAATCACTTTTCATTCTCGGGGAGTGTGCCATTCATTTCTTCGAGGACGGTCGTCATGAAACATAGTTGTTTCATTTATGAATCATGAATAATTTATGTTATTTATCTATGATTGAGCCATCAGATTTAACTCTCCTTCTGGTTTAATTATTACTTACTCGTAACGTATTATAGAATAAATATAATAAACATCAAAATATTCGAATTTGATTTTGACGAATTTCTATGTTTTAGAGCTACATGAATTCAAAACACACCCTTTTGGAAACTATTCGACTGTGATAAAATAACTTAAAATGCTTTGAGTTAGAGGATATAGGGGTTTGAGAAATTTGATATACAGTCTTTATACCAAATTTGAATGCTTCTGAGTGTCCTGGACTTTCCCGGCACAGCATTTGCACGAGACTTACCCAGATTTCTTTTTCTGTACCACCGACCTCCCTGTCATCACTGAACGTAGCAGTATGGACAGGATTTGTTGTGTCCGATTAAACTTGCCCAGACTGTCTTGTCTAAACTTATAAGTAATCTTAAAAGCTTGACCTTCATTGGAAAAAGGAAAAGTTATGTCTGTCTGTCTGAGAATTCGAATATAATATAACACGATAACTGTAAAACAGAGAGAGCGAGATAGATAAAATTCCATAATCAGAATTAACATCTATGTTCTAGACAACTTCCAAATTTTGAGCCAAATCTAATTATTGATTATCCATCTATCTTTCGGAACTTTCAGAAACATGAAAATGCGATAATTCAAAGACGCGATGGCATAAATATGTCAAATTCGATATTAAATTTTGTGACTACAAGATCAACTTTGTTTCAGTTAGTTGAGAAAAACGTGTCTAAAACACAAATTCGAAATTCAGATACTATTGACCGCATGCCAGGAAATAATCGCCAAGTAACTCGCCAAGGTTGACACTATAGATTAAGTAAAAACTCTATGCTAATTGAGTAACTATTGATTCACAATATCATGGAAATCGTTCTCGGAGGTAGATACCACATAAATTAGAGAGCATTCTAAACCACTCCCTTTGTATATTATGATTATATAAACTGGAGTGGGGGAAACCGATTTTATAACTGGTCGTCCCTCTAATTGTACTAACATGAAACGTAATTAGTATTTTTTTGATCAGCTATTGTAACAAGTAATATAAAAACAATTTTTAAAATCAATTCCTATTCAGGTTATTAGAGAATATTTAGGAGATTAGAAAAAATTGCATTTTAGTTACTTTTTATTAAATAATTACCACTGTTTACCACTTTACAACGGAAGGGACGTGCAGCAGCTTCTGAGGGTATGAACACCTGAGCAACACAGGACAGTGGTCTGGTGGGTTCGAGCTCGTAGCCCAATGTATGCGAATCCAACGCATACATTGCATCATACCAACCGGGATATCCCGGACTAACAATTAAAATTACCATAAATAATTGATCAAAAATTATACCAGTATTGAATTTTCAACACCGATTGAGCGAACAACACCGAAGCGAATTGTGGCAACTCAAAACGCGTGAATTTAATACATTAGTTGGGGTAACGCAATACAGATGAGAAGTTTCTAATTTTCTTTATTCTGTGTAATTTTAATTCGAAAGTACTTCAAAATGATTTGGATAAACCAATTAATTAACTTTGTTCACATTTAAATGCATCCTAATCTTATACTATAATACGAGGAATGGTTGTCAAGTCGAAAATCGCCCCAGAATTAATAAACTCCGGTAAACTTGGGGGTCTTGGGTTTTTGGCGACGAGGAATCGATTGATGCCGGTTTTGAAGAGCTACGGTTGAGCAGTTCGGAGTTACAGACAGGATATTTTCAAACTTTATTAGTTCGCCATAATGGCTACTTAAATTTTCAAGTGGTAACGTGCTGCCATCTATAGCCAATATGCCATCTATATCAATATTCATATATATATATTTTTCATTTCATGCCGACACGTGATGAAAATTGCATTTTTATATGTTTAATGCGCAATAATAATTTATTTTTTTTAAATTTGAGTTTTTGTCAATCTGATGGCAACATATTAATAAGATAATTTTTTCCCCTTTTACTCGTCACGCATGCTTGGAGCTTTAGTTTTAATTTTATCTTATACTATAATACGAGGAATGGTTGCCAAGTCGAAAATCGCCCCACATTTCCGACATTTCAACATTCATCAGAAAAAAATAAGGATAACTTTGATATTTTT
Source organism: Argiope argentata (assembly GCA_026289955.1). Lineage (NCBI taxonomy): Eukaryota > Metazoa > Arthropoda > Arachnida > Araneae > Araneidae > Argiope > Argiope argentata. Next base: position 1,537,492 of record JAOUZG010015602.1, on the reverse strand, counting down.
ACTATATACGGCATGTATTGTTTTGATAAATCACAATTGAAAATTTAAATATTCGAGTTAGCTTCGATACCGGTTTTCTCCGAGCGAAGCTCGGTCACCCGCTGGTATTATGAAAATAAACAGAATCGTTTAAAATAATCAGCCGAAAACATGTTAAGCCTAATTTCATTAGTGTGAGGAAAAAACTAACCGAATTCATTACTTATTTTACGGTGGGGAAATAAAGATTCTTGACGAGAAAGTTACTGTTTTAATTAATTAATAAAAAACTAATGAATTAATATTTGAAAAAACTGTATTAACAACAAGTATCATGCACTGTAAGTTTTAAAAATATTACTTGAACTTGACTGGATGAATCGAAAAAGTATTTTAATAACTTAATAAAACTTATACAAGTACTAATAATTTAATAAAACTTATACAAGTACTAATAATTTAATAACTTATAAAAGTACTTAATATATATATTAAGAAGTTTATTATTGAAATAAATTTCTAATTCGATAAATCTGATGTTGAAATTTTTACCCAAAGACTCTTTGTCAATTTCTACAAAAAAATAATTCTGTGTTTATTGTCAATTTTTTTAGTCTCGTTGTGAAAATAATAAAGTATCATTAGTTCAACGTTTTCTTTCAGGAGAACGTTTGCAGCTTTCAAAGATATTTCTTTTAATGCGATTTAATTGTGTTTTTTGTCACATAAATAATGAATCTTTTCATTTCAGTTACATTATTTTAAAAACGATTAATTGCTTTAAAATAACGTTGAGTTGAGATTGAGTAAAAACTTACTTCAGCGGTCGTTCGCCTCTTACAAACATAAATAACACATTCACAGACGGTACTAACATTTCGAATTTAAATATTGATTAATACACTCACTTATGTCGATAAATTAAGGATAATTCAGAGTTAACCGGAAATCGAACTCTAAAATGCGTATATCACCCCTAAAAAAACTACACACATCTTCAAAAATCATGTACAAATTGCAAGAAGCCACCAGATGACACCGATAGTTCGTCACAATAACGAGAGTGTAACAGAGAGTGATGTATAAGTAATAAAGGCAAAGAACTAAAATTATTCGCTAAAGCTTTATAAGACTTTCATTGCAACAACCGCATAGTTATGGCAGAAAGGACAAATTTGGATGATTTTTTACGGGGTAGAATTATTGGCTGTTAACTACATATTATACCACATATATTTTCCCCCCAAAATGCGCTTTGTATTCCAAAATTCAATTAACGTGTTATATTTTAAAAATACAGTGACCAGTTTGATTCTGTATTTATTGAAAAGTTATGATTCCTTTTAAATGCTTGTTAACATCATTAAATCTATGAAATTGGTTTTAAGATGAAATAAATATCATCTTCCAAATGTGGAAATAATTATTTTTAGTAATGATTAAACAATAAATAGTTTAGTATCGTATATATGCGTGATTAATGACGAGGCTAAACTTTGGCCCAAATGAGCCATTCCATGTGCATTATGTTTAATTGAAAACAAGCAGCCCCAACACTGTTTACGGAGCAACAGGGCTGTTTTCCCATGCACTCATTTCTGAGTCATTATTTCGAGGGAATGAGATCGTATTTCATCTGTTGGTGCTAATGATTGCTAAACAATACAACTTGGCACCGTTTCCTTGTGGAATGGGCTTCTAAAGATCGAGAATAAATGCAATGAAGAGTTCGAAGAAGCGGAGTTTTTTCTTATTTTGGAAAACACGATAAAAAAGGGATTTATTGGAATTAAATTTTCGTAAAAGAAAAATTAGGAATAAATGGAAAAGAAAAATTTGGAATGGAATATTACAATGTTTAATTTAGTGTAGTTAATTAATATAGCTATATAAAAGTAACACTAAGGATATTTTTGGATGAACTTCGTAATTTTGAATCATGGTCAGACGACGAGGACAACATCTGAGTTAGCACTCTCTCACCACATATCCACACAACACCAGCTAAAGGAGTAAGACAGATGTGATTATACTTTACATCTAAACAAAATTAAGATCGAAAACAGCCCAGTAACCCTCCAAGTGAGTATACCATAATTGTCACAATTTAATTGTCATTTACTTTCTCATTACATTTTATTTTGGGATGGAATTTGTGTTTTTGAATCCTGGTGAGATGACGAGGACAATACCTGAGTCGGCATTATTTCTCCAAACTTTCATACTACACCAGCGGGAAGAGTGAAATTGTTGTCATTATACTTTACATCTGAACAAAATTAAGATCTAAAACAGTCCTGTAACCCTTCAAAGTGCGTGTACCATGATTTTCACAATTTAATTGTCAATTTGCTTTCGTCTGTATCTCGCAAATTCAGCAGTTTTAAGGATTTGTTGTTGTAGCATTGAATTATTTTATCATAATGTAGCCTATAAATAATAGTGTTCGCCCTTATCTCTGCAACATTGAAGACACTGCATCTACATAACGATTTAAAAAGTCAACATTTATACAATTAAGTTGTTAACAAATTTTCTTTAAAAATTACCAATGGGGCGATGGACTCATTTCTTATGAAACAATCCGCTCCAAATTTAAAAGAAATCTTTCTTTTTTTGCGTAAAAATTATATACTAGTAGCATATACGAAAATTGCTTTGTATATGAATCAACCTGTTCACAGGTAGACTGATAGACAGAAGTAAAAAAATAATTTTTTTCCAAACTCCTATAAGTAAAAAAAAATGAGGAGATTTATTAAGTTCATTAATATCCTTTGTTTGTTGTAATAACTTTTATATACTTTATATATATGAGAAAGTAACAGGATTTCAAATATACGTTTATGAGAAACGCACATTTATTATTTAATTTGATTATTAGATTCAATTTTAAAACCTAGGAGAATGGTTTCTCCAGAATTTTCTTTGCATACTCTCTAAAAAACAGGTCATGTCACAGACTGGCTTAAGAAATATATACTTTTGGCGCAGATTTGGCATTTTTATAAGAGCTCTTATATCGCTCTTGGCCTGGTTATTTGGAGATTAATTTCCGTCATGCATTAATAGCAATAAAAAATCGAATTTGTGTTTTAGAAACGTTTTTCTCAAGAGATTAAAGCAAAAATTTGATATGAAACTGCAATTGTTAACAACAAATTTCACACCAAATTTGATATGCTAAAATCATTGTGTGTTTTGAATTCATGCATTTACACATTTCTGAAAGTAAAGACAGACAGAATTTCAAATCATAGTGTTGGATTTGACCAAATTTGACAGGTGTCTGTACAGTAGATGTGTTGTTGTTGTTACTTATGACACTTTATAACCCATTTGACAAATCTTCAGAGATTTAAGCCGAATGAGTGCCTTTTAAAGTAGCGCCAACTAGGGTCACGAATACGACTTAGCTACTTCATGCGTCACAATCTCTTGCACCCTTTTTACAGACGGAGGGGGGCATTCACACACCTCACAAACAATGTACAGAAGAACAACAATGCCCGAACCGGGACTCGAACCAGGGACTCTCAGACCACGGGAAAGACGCTCTACCCCTATGCCAGATCACCGGCTTAGATGTTACTGTAGATGTTAATTATTTGTATTGAATTTTATCTATCCGGCCTTCTTCGCTTAGTAAATATTGTATTAACTTATTCTCAAACAAAGAGATAGATAGACTCTCTGAACATATTTTATGCAAAATTTTATAGAAATCAGCAAATTTGGCGTAAAGACCGTATACCGAATTTCATACGTCTAGCTCAAAGTGTTTTTGAGTTATCTTTGTCACAACCACATAGACAAATGAAAATTTTCCATATTTCAATTTAGATGTTTAAAACATGGAGAATCGTCAAAATTTTTTGACTTTAACTGTACTTTCTTTATACTATATATCCTCTTCATCTGACCACGGTTCAAAATTAAGTGGTCCGTTTCAAAAAAAGGCCTAGTGTTGCTTTACAATGGGACATTAATATAACTATAGTACGCTCATCTATACTATGTATACGACAAAGTAAAAAGAAACGGATTTTTAGGTTGAATTTTCCTTGTTCTAATCCTAATTCTCATAACCTCGTCATCTGACTGCGGTTCAAAATTACGTGGTCCATCTAAAAAGAGCCCTAGTGTTGCTTTACAACGGGGCATTAATACAACTGAAGTACACTCATCTCTACTATGCATAAGACAAAGTAAAAAGCAACGAATTTTTAGGTTGAATTTTCCTCATTCTAATCCTAATTTCCATAACCTCTCTATATTATATATCCTCGTCATCTGACTGCGGTTCAAAATTACGTGGTTCGTCTCAAACAAAGCTCGTGTTTCTTTACAACGGGAGGTTAATACAACTAAACTAAATTCATCTAGAAATATATATACAGGGAAGTAAAAAGCAACGAATTTTTAGGTTGAATTTTCCTCATTCTAATCCTTATTTCCATAACTCCATCTGAATCTTACACATCATTTAGAGCACGAGTATTGAAATTTCGGACCAGAACACTGCACCCCAATAACGGGTCATGGCAATTCCTGCAAAGATGATCGAAAAATTCGATCGGGGACGGCAGCCGTTGTCCGCGACCCTCGGACACTTGCATCAATTACATCGCCAAGTTGGTTCCATGTCCACTAGGAAACGGGGATTGCCCGTTAGATCGATGCAATTGAGACGTGACATCGCAGGATGCGTGTTTGAGTTAAAAGCGAAAGAGCATCTTCCACGATATTGCGGGCGCCAATTTATCAGAATTCCGAGGATGGGGAAGCGGGGGAAAGTGGTGCAAAGTCGGGGTATTCGAAGGGAGGTATTAAAATAGTTGTGAGGATTGTGTGTGTAAGAACTTTGAGGGAATTTCCTCGGTGTTTAGGAAAGAATTTGACTTGGTTGGAGTGTGGTTCATTCGTAATATTCTGCTTGGGCGATGCTGCTCTGAATGAAAATAATGTTTGTGTTATAGATATTAAAGAAGTGAAATCTTGTTTAAAATCTATTTATACGGGCTGCGTTTAGATAAAAAATAATTATATTTAAATCAGTAAGATAGTATAAATATGAAAAAAATAAATGTTTAAATCAGCTTTAATTTTTGTGCTAAAATCTAGTTTTAAATTTATCTATACGGCATGAAAGAAGATAAGAATTATATTCTAGATACTTAAAACAATAAGATAATATGGAATCGGAAGATATTTAAATCAGTTTTAATTTTAGTACCTAATCTTGTTTTAAATTTATCTATACGGCATGAACGAAGATAAGAATTATAGTCTAGATATTTA
>JAOUZG010015602.1:1508737-1529944 GCA_026289955.1 Argiope argentata | reverse complement strand
TAACCTAAAAGGAATCATTAGCATGTTAAAAAAGTATGTTAAAATTGGAAATTAATTTATTCAACTTCTTAAAAGAGGTCATATACGACTATCGTAGGAAGCAAAATATTCAACACACGTCACTGTGTATCACAATTTAAATCAGTGTGGATATAAGTAAGATTCAGTATTATTATCCAGCCACATCTACATGAATTATCACTAAAATTGAATATCACACAAAAGATGATTGTTGAGGTTCATTTTGAAGTAAAATTTACGAAAATTATATATTGTAAAGTAATGAAAAGTACCTTAAAAGTACTATTAAGTAATGAAAAGTACTTCTTTAACTCTTAACTTTTGCAACCATAACTGTCAAAAGTAATACATAAAATAAATTTTAAATGTTCTTAATAATAAAGTAATCGAATAAATTTTTTATTTTTGTTGCAAAAATCATTGCAATTTTCGATGGAAAGTTTCAAATTTATTACATGGATTAAAATATATGTGCTCAAAGAAATAGAAGATTAGTACGATTCACCAAATAAAAGAAATTTAAGGATATTTTAGCTGCTAGTTAACTTTTAATTTGTGCACTGAATGTTTTGTTTTTTAAAGTATTTAAAAAATTCTCGAGTAACATAATTAATATGTTATGGTAAATGTGATTAATCCAGTGATTGTATATAATAACTGGTAATTATGCCTAATCACCACAAAAATTTGCGGTGATTATGCATAACTACTAGTGTTAACTATGCATAATTTTCAGTTAATATGTACATATATATATATATAAACTCCAGCTCATTACTTTTTCATAACAAAATACATAAAATGAAAAGTATGGAATTAACATTTTCTAAATGCTGCGTTATTCAGAGTCATTGAAAAATTATTTATATGATAATAACCATTAAACTTGGACTTAATTACATTAATTTTCTATGAAACACATTAAAATTTGCTTGAAGTTTCAACCATCCCCAGGAACACCTCAAAACCATTAATAAATTTATGAAACGAAACGAACACAATTAACAAAACTAAACGCTACAATAAGCAGGCGACTTATCTAAATGAATAATGACTAAAAACGTTAACAACCACTAAACGCGAGGGTAGTAGCAATCACTCTCATAACAGATACGTCAAAAACCACCTGAAATTCCAAACCGCCTTTTAAAACACCTCCAACTTCATTCGTGGCACTTATCTTACTCTTGCTCTAATCTTTCACATTCCCTTTTCTATTCGTACGCAACTATTACTGAAGCAAAAGATGTAGGAGGAAGAAGGGAGGGGGCAGAAACCAGGAAAGAGAGGGGGAGGCTAACGGGATAAGCAGAAATTGCAGAACGCGGGAACGAGGCCACGTGAGGTTCGCGTGACTCCAGCCAAAAAGGATGCGTCACACGCGTGAAACGCCCACTGGATCGAACACCCCGCTCGGCAGTCGTCTGCAACCACCACCCCTGGAAGTGAAGTGAAGAGAGAGATGGACATTTGCATTCTCAGGAGACCCCTAGGAAAAGGAGGAGATGCCATGTCAGAAATGATATGGAAAAGACAGGGGGTGCAAGGTTGGCAGGTGAAGGGAGGGGGGTTGTGCTCGTTTATAATGACACGCTGCTAGGAAGGGGTGTTAGCGCCGTCGGTGTCTTTTGTATATGACATTTTCTTCGTGCGTTTTCTCCTCCGACTCTTTTCCAGGGAATTTGTCAAGAGATAAGGTAGATGACTATCGTGCGAGAAAGAGGATAAGGTGGAGTTGTCTTATCCTCTTGACAGGAGATCTTTCTCGCTTCGGAATAAAAAAAAATTAATAGCGTTGATAGACGATGAGTGAAAAAGTATGTTCATTGAGACATGTCTGCGAAGAATAGCTGAGGAAAGTTATTATTTTAGTCTGGGAAGCTAGCTCCTTTGGGGTATTTTTCAGTTTGGAGCAATAAAGGAGTGCCGAAATTCGAAACATATTTCAGTAGTACAGAAAGTTATAACTTACTTGGTTTATTTATGGTTCAGTGGCACAAGAAACAAATACGACTAAACAATTTTTACAAATTTAATTCTGGTAAACTTGAAAGAAGTAAGGTATTGGGATATGTTGCAACAATGGCTGTTATCCCTTTAACTCAGATACGAGCCTATTATTATGTGAGATCATCATGTTGTTTTGGTAAGGAGGTTTTGATATCTCGGAAATTTATAGACAAATAATTTTTTACCTGCTTTTACCAATAATGCATTATTATTTATATATGCTTCTTTGAAAAAACAAGAGTATTTTTAGAAGGCTGACTTGCTCTTACCAGTATTGATTTCTCATTATGTATGCTTGTTTGAAAACTGATTTATTTTTAAAGGTTTAAAAGGAGGAAAAGGCTTTTAGTATTGCTTTATTATTACGTATGCTTCTTTAACAGCAGATGAAATTTTAAAAGGCTGACGAAGAACTGTTATTTTGTCATAGCTGTTATTTTATCTCAAAATCGCTCGAGCACCAAAACTTTCTTTGCCAGCTTGAAAAATTGAAAATGAAAGTTTAAAAAATTATATATATGAATTCATGTAAAAAATAAATTAAAAAAGGTCATTCAATAAATAATCGTTTGAATTTTAAAATGAAATAGAAAGGAGTTTGGGTAGATATTATTCTCCGATAGTATTGAGAAAACAATGCTAACATTTTATATTTTTTAATGAAATAATTTGTAATTAACATTAAAAATATACCTTTTCTTAATAATCATCTACTATTCCTTTTCTTAAAAATCTACTTAAAAATATACCTTTCTTAGTAATCATATACTAAGGACCATATAAAGAGTAAGTCCACATTTGGTAACTTCAAGTAATTGTAAAAATTCCTTTATGATGAATAATTAACTTAAAGATAGGTTGGTAGCATATAATCCCTGTCATTTTATAAACGATTGTTGTGCGTATAGTAAATATCCTGAAAATGATAGGACAAATACCGTGCGTGACTGAAATAGTTAATCTGGATTTACGCACTGAGTATTATTATTATGTAATGTATTAAAATGTATAATTTGATATTCAGTTATTCTGAAGGAACTTAATTTAATACATTTTAAGATTCCTGAGGTTTATTGCAACAACTAATCTGCAACTCAATTTTCTAAAAATATTGTTATGAAAACCAACGTCCTGGCACAGAAGTAGAGCGTCTTCCTTGGGATCTAGGTTCCCAGGTTCGATTCCCGGTCAGGGCAGGGTTGTCATTTCGTGTTCTATTTGTGAGGCTTGTGAAAGTGCCCTCCCCCTGTAAAAAGGGGTTGTGCAAGCGAATGTGATGTGTGTGCAGCTAAAGTCGAACTCTTGGCCCTGGTTGGCGCTATTCAAATACAAGAGACGCTTTATTCGGCTTAAATCCGCTGATGGGTCAGCAGGCGTGTCCATGGCAAGTGACATTAGTGACAACAACAGCATAATGATGAGAATAATAAAACGAAACATATTGATATAAAGTATAAATTCATTCGTAAATCATTATCAGAATGTATTTTACCTAAAATATTTAAATTCTAAAAAAAAAAAAAGACTGAATTCGTTACAAAACATATTGTGAAAGAGAAACTTTATTCTGTAATAAAGAATTTATTTGAAATGAATTCTTTGACCAATGGGACCGAATGTTGCATATTCAAATTTAAACGAAGGCTGGTCCCATAGGAGAAACATTATTGGTTAAATCATTTTGCAACCGGTAGTACGTTGTATTTCAGGATAAACTGTGATTGGGTATTTGTACTTTTTAAAGAACGGATTCTGGTTTTGTGTAAATAAGCAGGGCCTGACTTAGCTTAGTAGGGGCCCGGGGTAAAAACTTCTTTGGGGCCCCCTTATGTTTCACTACTTTTGTAATGAAGAAGGTTCATTAAAGATGGAAACGTAAAATAATACTTATATTCGATTTGGGGCCCCCAATTATATGGTGCCAATGGGCAACTGCCTCGTATGCCCCTGCCTTAGTCAGGCCATGTAAATAAGATCTTAGTTGTATACTCTGCAAGATCCAGATCTTTTTATTTATTTATTAAAATTTTTTTAACCCTGGGCCTGGTATATGTTGTTGTTGTGACTAATGGCACTTGCCGAGGACAAGCCCCGCTGATACATCAGAAGATTTTAAGTCGGAGATATACGTCTCTTGTTTTACAAGTAGCGCCATCTAGGGCCAAGAGTACGACTTAGCTACACACACACGTCACAACCCTTTTTAGGGGGCAGACTACATTCATGCAAATTCATTCATACATCTCAGTTCGTAATTTAGACCTCGAACAGAGAGCGATCACCTCTGACCCAGTTCCCCCAGTAATATTACTCTCGATATGGAAGACTTTGCAACCACGAAAATATTTAACGAGCGCTAATCACCACACACTCGGGGAATGTTTTGGCCGGCAAGGTTCGAACTTGTAATCTAAGGACTACGAGTCCAACGCTCTACCAACCAGGTCATCCCGGCCCTGGTATTTGTACTCTGCCCTTGCCGTTGGTAGAAACTCCAAAAATATATAAACTCTACCATTGGATGAACTGATTAAAACCATTTCTAAATATCATTTTCCCAAAATGAAAAGAAAACATCGCCAGAAAGATACTATGAGCAACATTTCTCTGGCGGAATTCTAAACTATCTAACCAATCCAAAAAAATCTCACCACACAACAAAACGATTAAAATCGATCCAAGAGACTCAAAATTCAAAACCTCTTAGGAAAAAAAAAAGAATCCCCAATCTCGATGCACCCCCCTATCAATCTGACGTCGTCAGGGTAGTCCAGATAACGGACTACCTCATCGATAATCCATTTGTCGACGGGCCTCGCAGATCAAAAAGCGCGGGAAGCGCAGACAAATCGACTAACACTCTTAAGTGGGGAGTTCCCCCAAACGTGGCTCTAAATTAGCGCTACACCCCAGCCAAGTCGATGCAGTGGCGCCACTTTAGCACGCCACTGCGGGGAAAGGTCCGGTAATGGGGAGTAGTATCCCCCTCGTGTCCCCTTCCTCCCCTACTCCTTATTCCTTTTAGGATCTGTCGGGTGTGCTTGTTAAAATCGGCATTTTGCGGGTGGAGGGGAGTTTGGAAGGAGAAGGAGGGGGTTCTACTAAATGGCTTTAAGGAGAGGGGTTGGTATGAGCTTTTTTATATATAGATTTATTCATTTAGGCCGGGAGGTTTTTAAGGAGAGAGAGGCAATACCCGGCCTGTTCCGAAGAAATCAGTTTATTCCGTTTTGCGGAGCGTTGCCCATTGTTTTCTTCCCTCTTGACTGCCAACACACTGGAGATCAGTGACGAGGGCTTTTCTGTGAAATGGGCCGTTGATAGGTGGATTCGTTTCCAATCACGAGTGACTGGAGACGTTCTGTTAATGAGCGATTTATATCTTATATTTCAGCTAGTTTCCGAGGAGATTACTTTGTGAAGAGATGCGGTTTTATTTTGTTCGTTGTTGCTATTTTGCCTATGGACAAGCCTCCAGCTGATACAGCAGCAGATTTAAGCCGAAAGGAGCATCTCTTGTTTTTGAAGTAGCGCCAACTAGGACCAAGAGTACGACTTAGCTATACACTCACCACATTTGCTTGCACAGCCCCTTTTCACAGGGCGCACAGTCACACATCTCATAGATAGCACACAAACCTGTAACGAGCTCGCCTTCGCGGTTTATCTCGTTCGGAATGGAAGCATCCCTTAGAATTTTCTCAAGCGGTTTGCAAGATTTATCAGCGTGGAAAAAGGATGGATAGATATGGCAAATTGGAACTTTGTTGATTAAGTCAATTACGTGTATCGTTTTATGGTTCTGTAAAATTGTCAGTTTATTTTCAATGTTTCACGCTTTATACTGGTTAAATATTTAAAACGGGACTTGTTAGTTAAGTGTAACATTTTGGTGGCCTTTTCAGACTTTTGATTATTCAATAATAAATTATGCCTGCGGTGTTTATGTTGGGTCAAAAGATTTATTTTTGAATAAATAATTAACATGATATATAACAAAGAATTATATCTTTTATATTTTTCAGTTGTATCAAATCCGCTCACCGTGATTTTTTAAATATGTTGTTGTTGTTACTTATGGCACTTGCTATATTGGACAAGCCTCCTGCTGACACAGCAGCAGATTTAAGCCGAAAGGAGCTTCTCTTGTATTTAAAGTAGCGAAAACTAGGGCCAAGAGTACGACTTGACTACACACTCACCACATTTGCTTGCACAGCCCCTTTTTACAGGGGGCACAGTCACACATCTCACAGATAGCACACAGAAGAACAACCATGCCCGAACCGGGACTCGAAAGCAGAACTCTCAGAACAAGAGGAAAACGCGCTACCTCTGGGCCAGAAAGCCGACTTCTTTTGTTTAGTTTTGAGAAATGCTTTATTTATCAATGCTATTACTTCCAGGGAAAAAAATTAGGAAATTATTTTACTATTGTAAAACGAAACATGTTTCTATGATGTGTCTTTCAAAATATCTAATTCAAAATTCCAAATATAATTATAACATTTCGCCATCCATACAAAAACCTTAAATGCAGTATCCTTACAAAGATAAAAGAAATACACGTATCTTTTGTGATTTCATTCATGCGATCATCGATGCACTTTTTCGGAACTTGAGCATCGTTGCCCTTTGAGAAAATTCTGTATTGTTTTGGAAGTACCTAAATGATTTATATTTAATGGCAATGTTGGAATAGGATGAATCTATGAGCTGGCAAATTATTGTAATGTAAAACCCACGTTACATTCGCCTTAACATAACTAACATTTCATCGAATCCCAGAGATGTTTAAGGAAATTGTGGAGTTTCTTTTATACCTATGGTATTGTGGCTTTTATTATAAATAAATAAGAGAAAGGAATTTAAATAAATAACTATAAATATGGTATTGTGGCTTTATATATATAATAAATAATTATAATAATCGTATTGTGGTTTTTATTATTACAATTTAAATAAATAAATTGTAATAATAAAAGCCACAATACCATTAGTTAGGATAAATAACTAATGGTATTATAGCTTTTATTATTACAAAACTAAGAGGAAGGAATTGAGTGTATATAACCTTTAAAAAGATTGTCATCGCTTTTACATCACAGAATTTTTTAAATACCTCTAACTTTGCATGAACTGTATGTATTCGAAACGGATGAATAATCAGAATACGTATAGCCTATTCTATAAGCCTTTACTTATTCTGCAGGAAATGACATGATTCTTTTAAGATTTGAAAATATTTTCAAATCAAAAGGAACTTTTTGAAAGAAATGATATTTCATACTCTCTCATACATTGAAAATAATATTTTTCAATTATAATACTATTTCTTATTTTCTATAAATCTATACTATTTCTTTAAATCTATACTATTCACCCGGTGAGAAGCTGAGAATTAGGGAAGTTTTATCGTTTTCGGAAAATATTTTCATAAATTGCTATAATTAAAATACTTTTGCAAGAAACCACTAGAAGGAGCTGTAGTGAACGCTATATAAGCCAGATAACATCCCTCGGACCGAAGTGAACTTTTGGCCCAACGGATATGTTACTCGGCTACTACCATAAGATTGGGAGTTCGGTCTTAGCACCATCCGCTAATCACCGACAGAACCATCTTCTAACAAAAACACATTAATCAACACAAGAAACAATAAAGCCAGGGCCTTGGAATAGAAGAGGCGTGTCTTCACCGTGAGTCCTGGTTCGGGCATGGTTCTTCTTCTGTGTTCTATCCGTAAGGTGTGTGAAAGTGCTCCCATGTAAAAAGGGGCTGTGCAAGCGAATGTGATGAGTGCGAAGAGAAAGTCGTACTTTTGACCCTAGTTGGCGCTAGTTACTTCAAAACAAGAGATGTTGGTTAGGCTTAAGACGCTGACTACCCCAACGAGCCTGTCCATGGTAAGTACCATAATAAAACAACAACAACAGACAGAGCATTTATAAGTTTGCTTTAATTTATTTTCGGAAAAGCACTTATAGAAAGAAAAGGCTTCTGTTCCTACGAAATTAAAAATATGGATATACATGTAATAACAAGTATATCCATCCACATATATATCCATTGTGTAACATGAGCACATTGTTTATTCACTAGAGAATCTCAGTGCCATCTAGTGGATTAGTTATATATACTGATGATTTAGAAGAGAGCCAGACCTTCTTTAATTAAAATTTCTATGTTGCAATAGTTTCTAGAAAATTATTAGTTAAATATTTTATAAGATTATTAGTTTCTTCGATATAGGAAATTTTAATATTGCAGAAACTTTTTACTCAGTTGAATTGTAAGAAAATTAGATTTTTGAAAATCTTAGAGTTCAGATTAGAATGATGTTATGTTTAATTATTTTAAAGTTGAATAAATCATTAACTGTGTTTTTCATAAATCCATATGACATGACTTGGAAAATCAAACTGTGATTCTCCTATTAATAAGGATGTGTAATAAAGTTTGGCGATGTTGGCGTGTAATGAAAATCGCCGCGTCGTAATGTCATGGAAGGGGATAAAAATGAACAAGAACATAGACATTTGTTATTATAGGAAACTGTGATTCTCCTATAAATAAGGATGTATAATAGAATTTGGCGATGTTGGCGTGTAGTGAAAACCGCCGCGTCGTAATGTCATGGAAGGGGAAAAAAATCAACAAGAACATAGAAATTTGATTTAATAATATATATCTTATTTCAATATTCTAGCGTAATTCATTTTTGAATTATCGTGTTCAAGATAAAAAGGTAAACATGTGTGATTCGGATTCAATTAGGCAATAGGACTAAAAATGTGGACTAAATAATCAAACGATGTATGTCTTCACAGAATAAAGGCATACTGTCAAAAACTCCTTTTCTGCACTTCTCTTTTTATACTGTAATGAAAGATAGCAATTCAACGTTTGCCATTTCGGTCGCCTTTCCAATATCCCCTTTTACCCTTAATTCCAGCGTGTGTGTCCAATACTCAAACCCGGACCTGGATAGTTATCGACAGAATCATCCCAGCGAATGTCGCTGTTTGTCCGTTTCACTTTGTGATGTGTAATGACCCTTGCGACTCATCAGACCGACGAATTAGCTATCCGGGGCAGTTGTCGTACCTCTGCCACACACACGGCGATTAAACGAAGGATTCCAACGGTTCGTTAGTCGAACGGTATGGGAATCCCGATGAATCGCATCCGGAAACGGGAGCGGTTTAATTGATGTTTGTTCGGTTAGTTATCATCGCAGGATTGTCTCGTTTCACTCCAGTGTAACGATATTTGCTACACAAACTGATGTTTAGTAAAGATTGTGGTAAAAATATTGCTGAAAGTAAAGCAAAAGCAATTCATAATTCATGAAGTTTAAGGGATTTTATAAAGTAATGATGACATTTAAATAGTTTTACAAAATAGAATTGCTGTTAGAGTTTTATAGAAGTTTTATATAAACGATTTAAAAAATACTTTTAGAGCAACTATTAAAAGAAAAGCGAAACTTAAATGATGATGTCGTGTACAGGTTACAACGGAAAGGGGACCAGCTTCCTGGCACAGAGGTAGCGCGTATTTCTCGTGATCTGGGAGTCCCGGTCAGGGTATGGTTGTTTTTCTGTGGGCTATCTACGAGGTAAATGTGATCCCCTGTAAAAAGGGGCTGTACAAATGACATGTATGTAGCTAAGTCGCATTTTTGGCCCTAGTTGGCGCCACTTCAAGAACAAGAGACGCTCATTTCGGCTTAAATCTGCTGCTGTATCAATGGGGAACTTGCCCAATATGGCAAGTGCCATTAGTAACAACTGCAACAAAAAAATGGAAAGAGGGGTGCAGTAGCTTTTGTGGGTAGCCCTGAGCCAACGAAGGCAGACTTCTAGCTCATATGATTACTACACACATTAGCTTGCTCAACTTTTCACAAGGGATGGCTCTTTCACACAATACACAGGTAGAACACGGGGTAGGGGGGCGCTGACAGTGTAAACCAGAAAGGAAAGAGGGGTGCACTAGCTTTTGTGGGTAGCCCTGAGCCCACGAAGGCAGACTTCTAGCTCATATGACTATTACAACATACTCGCTTTCACAACTTTTTACAGGGGAAAGTTCTTCCGCGCAACACACAGGTAGAACACAGGGGGTAGACTCGAAGACGGTACGAGTATTCGAACCCCCAGATCAGAATACGTGCTAGCCCTAAATCAGAAAACCCAAAACAGAACTTGATTAGTTATATTAAGGATGCGTTTTAACGCAAAATTGGGTTTGTTTTATGAGCGAACATTGCAAGTTTAAATCTCGGTCATATGACGCCTGAGATGTCCCCCCCCCCAAAAAAAAAACTTGCACATCACATCAGGGCGAGAGCAATTGGCCCCGCTAGATTTAAAGTGCAGCAAAACCGCTTATACTACGTTTCTTAAGTGGAATTAGGTTTCAGGACTGAAGCCCTCCGGTTCCAAAGCCAAGATCTTATTTCCAGGTTACTGCGTTCCGAATAAAATTTGACGATGGCTATATTTTGTAAATATGACCCCAGTGCATAAAGTATCATAACAAATTTCTTTAAAAAATATATTTTGCATGTTTAACGTAGTTCGAATTGTTACATATCTTAATATTTTTATGATAAGGCCATTTTTTTTCTTTTCAAAAAATGGATTCTATTTTAGAAGCGTTCAAATACCCGGAAACCTGCTATTTTTCCATGTCTCCCGTGTTTTAATAATCGAATTATGGATGTTTTTGAAGGCCACGTCACATGTGATTGAAATTTATACGCAAAACTTTCTCCCCTCCAAAATAATGTTACATCCATACGCGCATCACAAAAATATAACCTTCGTCTTATCAAAGTAAAAAAAAAAGAAATAAATAATAAAATCAACTCAACAGCGATGAATGAGCAACCAGAAAAACTGCGATAAATCCTGGGACTAAAATGGCTCTAGTCATGTTTTTCACAACCTTGAATATCCCCGGGGATGCGACGTACTTTTCTTTCAAACCGTAGAAAATTCTAGGGCAGAAGACCCTGTAGTAGCATACGAGAAAGGAGAAGAAAAAAAGTGCGAAAAATTCACTGATAAAAGATCGAGGAAATAAAAGGAAACAACACAGAATAAAAAAAAAGCAAATAAATAAAAGAAGAATGCAAATAGTTCTAAATATTTAAAGCCTCCTCTGCAATTCCCAAAGTGGAAACAAAGCAGCGAGCTCCTTTAAAATTTTCCACCCTACTCACTCCTCGTAAAACCTCTCACAAAAGAAAAAGAAGTACACACTTCAAGTTATGCAAATATTTATTACTTTACGAAGCTATCATGAATGAATATAAGGGTAACAAATCGACGCGACGCTGCGAATTTATTTGTTCTATGCCACCCCTCCACACCTTCCCCTTCACTTTACAACGGAGTTAGACTCGGCAATCGCATTGGACAGGTGGATAATGCAGATGTGTCTCTCTCGATGTCTATTGTTAGAACTGAAACAAATGTACTTTTGTTTAAATTTATTAATTGAGAGCATATGCTCAGTAGTTGTGCATAGAAACAAATGTGCGATTTTCAACATTTTTAGACAAAGGAGGCTATTTTTGGTTCGTTCGTGTACAATGAATGCTTGTGGGACGATCATGATTAAAAAAAAACACTCATCTCTAGTCAGTATGAATAACAAAGTGGGGATTGCAAATAATTTTTAATAATTTCCCTGCTTTTGATAGTTTCAGTGACGAGTAAATTGATATTCTTTACGGAAATACCTTGCTCGTCACAAGGGAAAATTGATTTTTGATACCTAAACGCCTTCATTATTGATTTCCTGAACAAATATTTAGTTCCAATATTCATTAATTTAAATAAATTTTTTTAATTCCATTTTTAGCTTAATCTAATGCAAAATTAAAACGCTCGTAAATAAAACTCGATTCGGCTTTTCATTAAGAGTTCGCTTAGTATTCAATTTAATGCTATGCTAGGAACCAAAGAGTATGGTCTCTCCAAAGCTTTCTCTCATTATCCACAATACACTTTTCATACCAAAGAACAACTTACATGACAAGGGGTTAAAGTTTCTAAAAATTAATATTTGACAGGAATTGAATTTTTATTGAACCTATCGAAATAGTGAAATGGTAGAACTCTCCTGTTTTATTATTTCTTCAAGAATTTTAAAAGGGGCATCAATGAACTGGAGTATGTATCTTGATATCGAGACTATAATAGGTTTTAAATAAGGTTCAAAATAATAACTCAATTTTCAATAAAGTTTCTAAAAGTAAGTCATATCACTGACTCTCTGACCCCCCCCCCGAAGGAACAAGGATAAAGAATACCGAATGACACTACCGACGCAACAACAATTCTGGCGGGAATCGAGGTTGAGTCCGAACGGCCATCACCGGCCATGGTACAACCCTTCCCTGAGGAAGTGCGTCCCGTCATCGAAGGGAGAAGCTAGATCCTCCACCTATTTGTGAGCCTTCCAGGGTGTTGAGATCCAACCAAAATACATGAAGCATCTCATCTTCTTTTCGAGGTGTCCTACGTTGGAAGGTTTTAAAAGGTAAATAGGCCCAGTGGATGTAGGGTGGAAAAGTCCAAAAGCTTTATTAACGAATAAAGACCTTTTATATCTATACGAAAAAAGACTAATATACAATATCTAAACAAAGACAAAGTGTATACAAAATCGGCATTTGAAATCAAAAATAACTTATAAGTGTCTAATTGCTTTTAAATCAACGCAATATCATAAAGCGCTCAGAAAGAAGTCGCGGGAAATTAAAACTCCAAACTTCGCTTGACTACTCGTTTGAGCTCTTATGATTTACTTGCATTTCTCACCTTCACTACTGACTTTTGTTTCGATAAATTTCCTGGCAAGGAATCGAATGTTCTAGAAACAAACGTGGGAAATGAGTTTAAAACGGAAATATCAACAAGATTTTGGAATATACAGGCTCTTTAATTTTTGTTGCAAAACCTCCCAAATGATCCCATGCATATTTCATAAGAAGATAATTCACTCTATACCCTTTTAGTAGCTATTACTACGTCTGTAAGACTATCTTCCTTACCAAGATACTTTCTACTCAGGAAAGAAATATTACATATTCTTAAAAGGATGTTGTTTTATTGTAGAAAACAAGATGCCAGTTTAGAGTCTTCCTCGTCCTTTGACCATGATTTTGACCATGACCAGCGAGAGGCCAAATGTCCTCTCGCTGTTGCGGTGTGATCTGGAGAGGGGGAGGGGCCCAAGCTCAGGTGTCGTTCTCTTCATCTGACCGCAGTTCAAAATTACGAGATGCGTCCGAATGTAGGCCTATTGTTGCTTTACAACGGGGCGTTAATATACCTAAACTAAAAATCAGTATGGAATCTCTTTTAATGAATAAATTTATTTAATTAAATTAAACGTTAATGAATTTTGGTAATTATATAATATTAATTATAAGATAGTAAGAACAATACATTGATTAGTTTTGATAAAATGTTATGGGAGGTTCATGTAACACATAGTAACAAACTCTTTTATTAATGTAATAAATTTACGTAGACGCTTATATGGAATAAAATATTCAGAAGAGAGGTGTTTTCCTAACTATTACTTCTCTCATTTCATGGTAAAGGATAATTAGTTAGGAATTTTATGACAACATAGTTATTATCTCTTAGACTTCCGTAAGTTAATCATATTCTTTTGTTCTAGAACTAATAATTTACCCATAAATGTTTAAACATCACAGGGTTAATTAATTGTTTCTTAGGTTAATTTTTCTCCAAAATTTGTTTTGTGGAAATTACGAAAGCATTATGACCTTTGCATAATGTACATTGGAATTTCGGTAGTTAAGCTTATTTGAAGAAAATAAAATTTCGGTTCATCCAAAACTCCATTGTTAGAAGAGTTTTGTTTAAATAAATATAGTAAGAGAAAATAAAAATAAAAACTTTTTAGGAAAATAATGCATAACTGATAAGTGCATAATTAATTAGCTAACAGCGAAATGTTTTAGGAGGTCGTCGTAAATGTAGATAAAAAATAGTTAGGTATTAGAAAATAATAGTTTCATTAAATATGAAACTAACTTCAACGTTTAGTTTAGCTACATTGCTACATTTACCTCGCATTAGCCTACATGACTAATTACATTTGTTACATTTACGTCATTTTTGGGAAACCAGTAGTATTCTGATATGAGTATAATAATTCATAATTAATTAACTAATAGCGAAATGCTTTAGTGAAATCGTCATAATTGTAGATAAAAAATAGTTAGGCATTAGAAAATAATTTGATTATATATATAACTAATTTCAACGTTTAGTTTAGCTACATTATTACATTTACCTCGCATTAACGCACATGACTCGCTATATTTGCTACATTTACGTCATTTTTGGGAAACCAGTGGGATTCTGATATGAGTATAATAATGTATAGCTGATAAATGCATAATTAATTAACTGATACCGAAATGTTTTAGTGAAATCGTCTTGATTGTAAATAAAAAAATAAAGCAATAGAAAATAGTTTGATTAAATATATAATTAACTTCAACGTTTTGTTTAGCTATATTGCTACATTTACCACGCATTAACCTACGTGATCATTACGTGACTCATTACATTTGCTACATTTACGTCATTTTTCGGAAACCAGTGGTATTCTGATATGAGTATAATAATTCATAATTAATTAACTAATAGCGAAATGTTTTAGTGTAGTCGTCATAATGGTAGATAAAAAATAAGGCATTAGAAAATATTTTGATTAAATATATAACTAATTTCAACGTTTAGTTTAGCTATAATACTACATTTACCTCGCATTAACCTACAGGACTCATTACATTTCTACATTTACGTAATTTTTTTGAAACCACTGGTATTATGATATGAGATTTGGTATTTCAGAATGAATAATCAGATGACGAGGATGAAACTTGAGCTTATCATTCCCCTTTCAAGTTTCCATACAACACTAGTGGGACATTTGGAACTAGATACAAGACTACATCCTCATAGGCTGATACAAACTGTGGACTCTTGATGGAATCGATTTGGAAAATAGAACTGAAACGGATACTATGAGAACTTTAATTTGTGGCGATATTTTCTATTATATTTTATGTCTTATAAAAAGTTAATGAGTAGATTTAGAATGACATTTATCAAACTCAAATTCCAAAGAGTATTTACACAAGGACTGATTCTTAAATATTACTTTTTTTCTTAATATTTTCCGATTTTGTGCCTGCCCCTTTTACGATCCATTACCAAATCATTTCGATGCGAACTTTCTCGACACTTTTACGCGGGGAAAAACACCAAAAACTCCATTTTCCACGCCGTCTCTTCTCGCCAAACATGAAGCAGCATTACTGCCAGTGATTCACTGGGTCTCTTCGCACAAATAGAACGTCAAACCGAAAAATGGCCGGGAAAAAAAGCTCCCAGATTTCATACGATTTTCTGTCAACGGAAGTCCCACCCGCAAAAAAACTGACAGCTTTCGGCCTCCCATGGGAATCCCGAAAATGGCTCGCTTAGGGGCACAGAATGGGAAGAAGGGGGCGTCCTGGGCCTTGAAAGGAAAGTTTTGTAAGAAAGGAACCTTTTTGGACGATGATGGGGTGTAATTTTTGATGGAACATTTGACGCTGCGAGAAATGTTTTATATTGGAAAGAAATGCTGTTATGTAGCGCTAAGAACCCACTGGAGTGGATTCTTTTAAGACGGTGTTTTTTAAGAAAAGAGGATAGTCTTGTTAAATCGACAACTACTCTTGGAATGCGAGTGTAAAGACATATCGTATTGAACCGAAACTGGATGTACCCCTATGGGTTGAAATATGCGTGTGCTTGTAAATCGAAAAATGAAAATTACTTTTACTGTCCTTGGTCTACATGAAGATAAATTGTCTCTTCATTTTTAGTATTAAGTCAACCGCTATGAACCTGTCTTATCATACGATTGGAACTCTAATTTTTTCAATAATGCCTCTAGTGAAACAAATTGACAATTTCTTGACACGATTTTTTCATCTAGTTTTTTTCATAAGAGAATTGTTTTTAAAATTATTCTTGTATTTATAAGTCGAATGGGAATAAAAAATCTTTTGGATGCATTTGGTGTGTATAAGTTCTTCCATTTATAATCTTAAACCAAACCTTATGAACCTGTCTTATCATATGATTTGAACTCGAATTTTTTCAGTAATGTCTCTAGTAAAACAAAATGGTAATTTCTTGATGTGATTTTTTTCATATAGTTTTTTTACAAGAGAATTGTTTTAAAAATTATGCGTGTATTTATAAGCCGAATGAAAATGAATTTTTTAACTATATCCAGCCTGCATAAGGATAAATTCTCTCTTCATTTTTAGCATTAAGTCAACTGCTATGAACATGTCTTATCATGTGATTGGTTCATTTCTTTAGTAATACCTATAGTTAAACAAATTGGTAATTTCTTGACACATTTTTTTCCATATAGTTTTTTTTACATGAGAAATGCTTTCAAAATTTCGTGTATTTATAAGCCGAATGGGAATAAAAAATCATTTTACTATATTTGGTGTGTATAAAGATAAATTCTTCCATTTGTAACCTTAAACCGACCGCTATGAACACTTCTCTTCATATGATTGGAACTCGAATTTTTTCAGTAATGCTTCTAGTAAAACAAAATGGTGATTTCTTAATGCGATTTTTTCATATAGTGTTTTTTACTATAGAATCATTTTCAAAATTACGTGTACTTATAAGTCAAATAGGAATGAAAAATCTTTTTACTATATCTAGCCTGCATAAAGTTAAATTCTCTCTTCCTTTTTAGTCATAAGTCAACTGCTATGAACACGTTTTATCATATGATCGGAACTCGAATTTTTTCAGTAATCTAGTAAATCAAAATGGTGATTTCTTCACGTGATTTTTTCATATAGTTTTTTTTACAACAGAATTGTTTTCAAAATTATTCGCATATTTATAAGCCAAATAGAAATAAAAAAATCTTTTTACTATATCTGGCCTGCATAAGTTCTCTCTTCATTTTTAGTCTTAAGTCAGCCGCTATGAACACGTCTTATCATATGATTGGAACTCGAACTTTTTCAGTAATCAAGTAAAACAAAATGGTGATTTCTTCACGTGACTTTTCATATAGTTTTTTTTACAACAGAATTGTTTTCAAAATTATGCGTGTATTTATAAGCCAAATAGGAATGAAAAATCTTTTTGCCATATCTGGCCTGAATAAAGATAAATTCTCTCTCCATTTTTAGTCTTAAGTCAACTGCTATGAACACGTCTAATCATATGATTAAAACTCGAATTTTTTCTGTAATGTTCCTAGTAAAACAAAATGGTGATTTCTTGACATATTTTTTTCATATAGTTTTTTTTTACAAGATAATTGTTTTTTAAAATTATGCATGTATTTATAAGCCGAATGGGAATAAAAAATCTTTATACTGTGTAAAAAATAAATTCTTCTATTTTTAATCCTAAACCAACATTTATAAATATGACTTATAATATGATTGGAACTCTAATTTTTTGCAGTAATGCTCCTAATGAAATCAACTGGAGATATCTACCCCACGACCTTTCCATATAGTTCTTTTTACAATTCTTGTAAAAAGATTTCTTACTGTAGAATTTAAATTCAATTTACAATTTTTGGTCAGACAAATTCTTATCTTAATTTTTAATCTTAAGTTAGCCGTCTGAGTTATATATTATCTTAAGTTTGGGTCTTATCATTTATAAAGAATTTAAATTTTTTTTAAGTGATGGAGATTTTTCCCCTTCGACTTTTCTATCTAATTCCGCAGTTTGAAGGAATTTCTTTTTTGCTTCGTATTAAAGTCATGAAAATAATGTAAATTGATATCTTTCTTTTCATTGACATGCTCCAAAATTAGATATGGATTTACCCTTAATATATAAAATCCGTTAGTAAAATTTCTTTGATGAATCCGATTGCATTCTTGAGTTATCCTGTTCACATATACGGAAATGAAAAAATTGACAGACAGAAAATAACTTGCTGTATTTGTTCGAAAAAGTGTCTCAGATATTAAAATATTCCTTGAAGGATGCTTGGAATAATCGATGAATATCTAAATATGTAAGTAGGTTTGCAATTCTACTGATGGTATTGTAAAGGCATGGGGTCGAATTCCCCACATTTCGATGATGAGACATACCTTCAGTGAAAAAGATGGGTGGATGTGATAGACCTTAGAATTCTAGACAGAAAATTCTTGTATATGTGTCTATACAAATGCCAGGCAGATGATAACAAACACTTTAGAATAAAGAAGGTAGATCATATGTGGTTATAGATGCAAAGTTCTGGTGATCAAACAGTGCATCAAGCCTTCTACGCCAAACATTAAAAAGTTCTAATCCCGCATTTTTGTTGAATCATTAATCCATTTTATTTTGATTATATATATTGTCACGTATACTGAATTAAAGACACGGATAGTTAGAAACAATTGCGTTTATTAGCACCAAGCAACTCGCTGGAGAACAGAATGAAGAACTGAGCAGAACACAACTATTTTACATCTGAAGAAAATTCGAGAATAATCCTGCTCGAATAGTAAAGAATGTTCTAGAATCATCTTGATTTTAGAGAAATAAGAACAATTTTAAATTAAAATTCCAGTCTTTGGTTAAAATGCGTTGGTCGTGAATCGAACCAGGGACCAAAAGATTTAGAGGACAATGCTCTGCCAATCGAACCATGGGGGGCTATGACAGTCCTGCTTTTTGAGGCAGTATTAAAGTTGATTTAATACATTAGAGGGGAATAAAAAGATTATAATAAGGGTATAATAAATAATATTAAAATAGCAATTCCCAATTATATTATTGAGGTACAATTAAAATACATATATGTAAATATACTTTAACAGTTTGAGGTAGAATAGAAGAAACTTTTGAAATTTTAAAACTTTGATTTATTACATCCTCAGACGCAGGATTTATTCAAGAAACGAAAATAAGAGATGCATCCGTTTACAACGCGGCACAACAGCAGAAGATAAAAAAAAGAGACCGAATTTTTTCCCTTCGGTGGTTTTACCATTAGAATTTGATAAGGATTCCTTTGACACGTGTAGTCATCGGAAAGGGAAATTAAGGTAACTTCAAAAGGATTTAAACATTAAAGAATTTTATTCCTTCCCTCAAAGCGTGACAATCTGCTGATTTCAGCAGTTTAACAGAGTACGTGTTGAATTAATTAAAAAAAGGAGAAGGAATTGGATCAGGAAATAAAAGACATTTTTAGAATGAACTTAATATGAGTTATATTAAGATAAAAATTAATACATTAACATAGATTTAAATTAGATTAAAGAGATATCATTACATATCTATGTTAGACAATCCCAGTTATTGATAATAATTTCTAATTAAATAAAGAAGAAGGTGTTGGATTGGGAAATAAGAGACTTTTTTAGAATGAACTTAATATAAGTTAAATTATTATAAAAAATTAGGAAATTAACGAAGACTTAAATTGGATTAAGAGATATCGTTTCACATATATGTCACAAAATCCTTGTTATTGATAATAATTTCTAATGAAACAAAGAAGAAAGAATTGGATCGGAAAATAAGAGACTTTTTTAGAATGAACTTAATATGAGATAAATTAAGATAAAAATTAAGAAGTTAACGAAGACTTAAATTGAATTAAGAGATATCATTACACAAAGCAAATCCCAGTTATTGATAATAATTTCTAACTAAACAAAGAAGAAGAAATTGGATCGGGAAATGAGAGACTATTTTAGAATGAAAATATGAGTTAAATTAAGATAAAAATTAGGAAATTAACGAAGATTTAAATTGGATTAAGAGATATCATTACATATATATGTCACAAAATCCCAATTATTGATTATAATTTCATTGATTTCATTTATAAAACGCTTCAACAATAAATGCCCATTTTTATGTTTAAAAGCATAATGCCAGGAAATTATATTTAATTATTTATAAAAGCACAGGTGTCTCTGTTTAAAGAAAAGTTGTAATTACAATATGCAAATAAGACTTCTACTAGGAGCATGGAATTAGAATAACTTATATTTAAATTTAAAGATATCAAAAGTTAGTATTAAAGCTCGAATACAAACACAGCCCCACTGTTATAAAATCCCGTAAGTAGAAAAAAATTAAATAAAAGAGCTCTGATAGAAATTCCGCGACGAGATGAAAAAGCAAATTAAAAAATATTTTTTGGCAAGCCTACTTTCATTTTGATTTCAAGCAATCATAACAACACCGTCGGATTTATTTTTTCTCTTCTTCTTTGAAGGAATCCACCACAAAGAAATGAAAAACATATATCTATACAGGTGAATTTGTACGAAGAGACAAAAATGTATGAACGTTTATCTACAATTTCAGACCGAACTTAAAACAATAGAAAACCACGCCGCGATAAGATGACGGTACGAGAAGGGAAAAAAAACTTGTTTCCGAAGAAATCATATCAAAAAAGGGAAAAGAATTTTTTTCCATTTTTTTTCCTGAAACAAAAATTCGTTATCTTCCCACATTTGTGAGTAAATAGTTTTCCCTCGATCCTGATAACGGGAACAAAATGCAAAAGAAAAAGAAGATAAAAAAGGAAGAAGAAGGAAAAAAAAGAATTGGTTTTTTTTCGGGGATGGATACAAACTACAGTGAAAAAATTATAGCGAAAGCATTTGCCATGCAGTGTATTTCATGTGCATAATTTCTTAAACGGTTTTATGTAACATTGATTTTGCTAAAGCTTTGAGAAATCTGCCAATATCAGCAATGCATTTCATTAAAGTTAAAAAAAATAAGATTGAACTGTTTTTGAAAGAATTTTTTAAAAAAATATTTTCTTATATTAAAAGAGAATATGTGTGTGCATAGTAACACATTACAAAACACGCTATTTGGTGTTTTCCGTTAACCGGGCGCCAGTGAAAAATCGCCAAAAATTTTTTGGTGGTGTTCTAAATTATTTGGCGATTTTTCGCTCTAAAATAGTTATTAGAAATATGGCTGTGTTCTAAATTATTTGGCGATTTTTCACGCTAAAATAGTTATTAGAAATTTGGCGGTGTTCTAAATTATTTGGCGATTTTTCGTTTTAAAATAGTTATTAGAAATTTG
>JAOUZG010015602.1:1464739-1504558 GCA_026289955.1 Argiope argentata | reverse complement strand
TATCTACTGCCGGGGCGCCACCAGAACCGTTCATTATGATGCAGATCGCGCGAAAAACAGACGTCGGTTATGAGTTCATTCGTAATGAATAAAATTTCCAACTAACAATTTTTTTTGGAATTTTTAATTAAATATTTTTTGTATATGAATAGTTAGACTTCAATATTATATTTATAAATATATAAAAATATATTTAACTTGACTTTAAATGATTTTTACAATTTTTATAGAATAAATGGAGCCACAGAAAGTTATTGAGCGAATTTGTCTGTATAATGCCAGGACGCCACCAGAGCAATTCATTATGATGCAGATCAGCGCGAACAACAGACGCCAGTTATGAGTTCATTCTTAATGAATTTAATTTCCGACTAATAATTTTGTTTGAATTTTTAATTGAATATTTTTTGTATATGGGTATTTAGACTTTATTATTATATTTATAAAAATATTAAAATATATATTTAAATTGACGTTAACTGATTTTAGCAATTATTATAGAATAAATAGAGCCATAGCAATTTATTGAGAGAATTACTGCCGGGGCGTCACCAGAACTTTTTACTATGACGCAAACTTCATGAAAAACAGACGCCCGTTAAGTGTTCATTCCTTTTAAATAAAATTTGATGATTACCAAATTTTTTTTGGAACTTCTAGTTAAATATTTTTTTGGATATGAGAACTTATATTATTTTATTTCTAACAATAAAAGAAAATGTGTTTACTTTGATAGAAATCATTTTTATAATAATTTTAGAATAAAATTATCATTTTAATATTTATCATTAAACTATACGAATTCAAAACTAATAGTTTGTATCATTAAACTGATACAGATACAAAATTTACCGTATTAGCAACTTGTATCAGTAAACTGATACTGATAAAAAATAGAATCAGTAAACTGATAGTGATACAAAATAGAATCAGTAAAATGATACTGATACAAAGTAAAATCAGCAAACAAAAAATTTTAGTAATTATCAATCAAGTATTATAACTACATAAATTTTGATGTAAAGTTTAATAAAAGCGAAAGATGAAAAGCAATTTAAGTTGATACAAAAAAAAAAAAATTCACGCTGAGCAAATCTTATTGTTTTAACCAATTCTAATATTTTTTTACTAGAATATTTTTATTTTAAACAAAGTTGATAGAATTTTTTAGCATTATCTGAAATCTTGAAAAGAATAGTAACACCTATTCCATATTTTATCGGAGATGTTCATATTTTTTTAATTACTGACTATATTATTAAAAAATAAAATTTATTCACATTTAAACGGAAAAATTGAGCAAAATACATTTAAATGGTTCAAAATAAACTAGTATTACAGTTTCTGAAAACGTAATTAAAGCTGAAAACTATTTAATTTTTTTTAATGTGAAAACATAACTGATTTAAAATATTCATATTTCACAATCTGAATGATTAACTATGCATTGAATACACTAAGGATATATTGAATGTTGAACATGAATTGAATAGATAAGCCAAATAGACAAAAATAAAATCCATTTATTCTTTCAAAATATGATTTATAAAAAAATAAATAATTTTCTTTATATCGCCTATCTATTACCAATAATGTTATTTCACGCTATTATAAATCATCACAGCTTAGGCAAATTTTTGAAAAACCATAATTGCTGTTTTAAAGATAAAAGAATAACTATAAAAATTTAGAATTTAATTATAAACTAAAGGGTTGAAATACATAACTATGTGGAAAATAGATTATTCCTTTATGTCACTAATGTCCATATAAATATTAAATAACATATATAAAATATGGACTATACGAGCTTTTTTTAAATAAAAAAACAACTTTTTTTAAAAAATATATTTTTGTCCATAATTTATAAAAGATGGAAATAAGGTTCTATGCCCATGAATTGGTCTTATCCTCCTAAGTAACAGATAACTGATTAAACGAAATTTTTATAACAGAAATGCACAAATTAAAAATGAAATATACAACTGTAAATTTCAAGTTACCATGTGAGAACATTATTATTTTTAAATCATTATTTCTCTTAATTAATTTGAGTCATTAAGTAGTTTAAACCAATTTGAAAAAGCAATACTGATAAAAGCAAGTCAAATGTTAAAAACGCATCTATTTTCAAAGAAGCCTACATAATAATAATGCAATACTGGTAAAAGCAGGTAAAAAATATATGCGATTGAAAGATGTTGATGAATATTTCTATTTATGCTTTATTCATTAACTGCGTGATTTCTAGCTTCTATTATTCAAATAAGCCCTAACGAAAACAACATTCTCACATGATAATAAATAAATTAATGAAAAAATTATACTAAACACTCCCATAAAGAAATAAAACGCTACCGATTTCGGCTTTTGTTGTTATTTATGAAAATAAAAAATGGATTTCGCAAATAATAAATTTCTCAGACATTTCCTAATTATTAAAATCAACGAATGATGAATATTTAATGCCTCGTATGTATAAAATAATAAATACAAAACTGGTAAGCTTATCAAACAACATATTTTTAGCTTAAATTTCAACTAAATGATGGTTTAAATCATGAATTATAAATTACTTGTTTATTCATTACGTAAATTATTATTTATTACTAGAAATTTAATTCATAAATTTAAAAATTTTGTTATATAAATAAAATGAAAATGAAGCATATTTACATAATTAAATATTGCCGAGCAAAATGTGTATAGATGTTTTGCTTATTTTTTATTTACATGATTAAACAAACTAAGATAAGTTGGAAAAATAACTTCTAAGAAATCAAACCTGAAGTAAAATAGAATTGAACTAATATAGAATTGAATGGAAGAAATATCCCTTTTATTAAATTTGGATTACTCGTTTCATTTTATTTCCATTGAGATATTATTTACAAATATCTTTCCACATTTGCTTTAACCTCTAAAGTTAATTTATATACTCCTTAAAAATCATAAAGGTTTGGTATTTTACAATCAATTCTTTTCTGGATTATGCCCGCAACTATTTCCTTTAATATCGCTTGAAAATAACTCCTAAAGCACCACGTTCTAGCCGCAGCAACGCAACAACTAAACTCATCCGCACATAAGCAGACGATTCTTCGTTAGCAACGATCGAATTTTCCTCGGATAATTAGCAAGAATTTAACGAGCCTGCATTCAAACGGAGCAATTAATAGCGAAAAGTGGAAAATTCCACCCAATTCTTTCCCTTTAGTTCAGTGGAGCAAAAGAAATAAAGAAATATTTCCCCAAATTCTTGGAATAAGAGAATGATTTGAGAAAAGCGTGGCTCAATATATTCGGAAGACTGCTGTTAAGAAGATGAGAAAAAAAATAATCGTGATTATTCGAGAGGGACTTGTTAAAATGTTCGAAGGAAATTCTTGTTGGGCAGCTTATTCAAGCTATTTCCTTCTTATGCATCTGAGTAGATGTAGAGTTCTTTTTTTAATTATTTTTTTACTGTTTTTCCTTTATTTTGTATGAAAATGAACGTGACACTTACATAAGAAAAGGTGAATTAATTTGCTGAATTTTTAAAGAACTACTTCTGGAACTGGTAACTTGTTTATTCGAACACACTTGTTCTTAATTATCGTTTGGTGTTAAACGAAAATTTACACAGCTCGCGCATTTTGAAAGTGCACTTGACTCGCATTGCGAGTAGAAAAGATTTATTTAATGGCGATTATTTGTTAAGTTCTTCAGAAGTGCATACTCATCCATTTTTAGTTTTCGAATGTTTTTTAACTTAAAGGTCAAGCTGTTTAGGTTGTATTAGTGCTGCGTTATTTAACATTATGACGTTTAATAAGTGCATTCATTTATGTAAATTAAATGAGAGAAATACTTTAAAATATATTTGATATTTTATTTCCTGTAACAAATTCAATGGCCTCAATACATATGAGAGCATAGTCATATGATGAATATGATTGCGCACATAAGTACATTTCGTTTAATGAATATCCGACATTAAAATATTTTGTATAACTAGCGAAATCAATTGCAAAGCAGAAAGGCTATAAATGACTCCTAAGGAGCGATGTTTCGCAAAAAAATGATTATGTGATGTTGTTATGTCAAAGGCTGGATTGACTAGTATCTTAGGTATTGGTTTGTATTTGAACGATTTTAACAAAGCAAATACTTACGAGGCATATTCGGAAAGTAAGTACCGTTTCATTATACTGCCGCTGCAGCACTGCGATCGGCGTTCTGCGCATGCGCACTAGTCTTCCTTGTTCACTGACTCTCAACTGACGCCATTTTGGACGCTGTAGGTTGTGTTTCCAGTTCGCTGTGTTTGTTTAAAATGTTTAAGACAATTACTGATCCCGCCGACTGTGAGATTCGTTCTGTTATCCGTTTTTTAAACGCAAAAAATGTGAAACCGGCTGAAATTTACCGTGAAATTAAAGAAGTGTATGGTGAAAACGCGATAAGTAATGGAATGGTGCTGAAGTGGGTTAGAATGTTTAATGAAGGTCGAAAAAATGTTCACGATGAGGCTCGGAGTGATCGGCGTTCTCTTGTCAATGACGATCTGATACGGAAAGTTGATGAAAAAATCAAAGAGAACAGACGATTCACAATAACGATGCTTTCAGACGAATTTCCACAAATTTCACGTACTGTGTTGTACGAACTGTGTTTATCATCGTTGGCGGCAAGTTTCTACGAGGAAGGCATAGGAAAACTCGTCACTCGCTACGACAAGTGTTTGAACATTGGTGGAAACTACGTAGAAAAATAGTTTAAGGTTTGGTCTTTCATGTAATAATAAAATTTGTTTGAAAAAAAATGTTTTGTTCTATTTATTAAAAAACGGTACTTACTTTCCGAATATGCCTCGTATTTTTGCATCAAAGAAGCTTTGTTAGTAATGCATTTACAAAGCCTGAGATTTGAGCTGATAAAAGCATTTTCAGAAAAAAAATTCCTGTCTTGATCTTGAGCGGCACGCTTATACAAAGTAGTATGAATATATTATGAAAAAAATTGGATAGCATTAAAAATAATTTTTATAGCTAATGCATATTGTTTGGCAATTCAAGAAATATATATCTCCAAAAAAATTTGATTCTGATTGGATGAAAAGATAAATAATGAGCGAATATATTTTTCAAATTAAAAATATACATAGAAATATTAAAAATATAATAGAAACTGCTATAATATTAGAAAATAAAAAAAGTACTGATAAAAGCATTTTAAGAAAAAATTCCTGCCTTGAACGCCTATACAAAACAATATTATGAAAAAAAATTATATAGTATTATGAAAAAAAATTATATAGTATTAGAATAATTTTTATAGCTAATGCATATTGTTTGATAATTCAAGAAATAAATATCTCCAAAAAATTTGCCTTTTGATTGGATGAAAAGATAAATAATGAGCGAATATATTTTTCAAATTTAAAAATATATATAGAAATAATATACATAGGCATATATATTATTTTTTTAATCACCTAAAGTGTAATAATATTAGGAATTAAAAAAAAATACAGATCAAAAGCATTCTCGGGGGGGGGGAGATTCCTGCCTTGACCTTGAGCGAGAGCGTCCGTCATCCATGTAAAAACAGAATGAATACTTTATGAAAAAATAGCTGTAAAACATTCCGAGCAACGAAAAAAAATCACGAAATTACATGATATAATCCACGCATATATCCCCAAGCTCCATTCAATGCCCCCTGCTTTTGATAGCATGCCATTCAAATAAAATATTGAACGTAAAGTGAAACCAAGGCCAGCTTTTGACTGACATAACATTCCCTCAATTCATCCATAAAATATAACCGCAGTTGCTCCGTTACGTGGTTTGTAGAGAAGGGAGGAAAAAAAAATCAGCGTGACGAATTGCATCAAAAATACACAGAACCAGCCGTCGCGTGATGCGTTGTCCTATTGGCGGAGAGACCTGTCACTCAAAACAAAGGCTACTCGAGTTGAGAGGCATTGCTCCTCTTTGTTGACGGCGGTATTTTATATTTTCGGGAATATGCGTGTGGAATATTTTGCTTTTAACCTTATCACATGGTTAAATGCGAACCGACAGTTCTTCAGATTCCGGAAGATGGATTACTTTAACTCCGCTTACTGATTTGTGTGGCGAAAGGTGCTTTCAACAGGATGTTAAAAAGGTGGTGTCTGAGGAAATGCGATTTTATTTGGAATGGCAGAGAAGAATATTCTAATTGTTTGATCTGTTTGAAATATTTTGTTGATGGTTGAGTTTAATGAAATGGTTTTTATATAAGGCAAACAATTTTATTCCATATGGTGATGAAACTTTTAAATAGTGTGGGAATTTTAACAAGAATATTTAAAATAAAATACTTTTTAAAAAAATCATGCATTTGAAGGATTTTTGTTTGGATTGTGAGATTCTATGAACCATTATGAGTTTGTATTTTAAAAACAATTACATTTTTAAAGATAATTTTTCCTATGAAATTAATTAATTTCGGTATATAGAGGAATTATGGCACATATAACAATAAGTAATATGTTCTTTATGTTTAATAATGATTCATATCGGAGTAAAATATTTAGAATATTGAAAAGCAAATCAAATTTTTCATAGTAATATGAAGTTTTAAATTAATAGCGACATGATCAATAACATTCACATACTAAATGATGAAATGACAATACAGAATTTAAAATAGTTTAATTCAAAATTTTATGAAAAAATTAACATTTAATTGGAATAGATTAAATGTGGTCACAAATTTGGTAATAAAAAAGTCACACTCACAAAAAATGAGCGATAAAACGTAGATAAAAATATTAGAGATAATCCTATTCACAAAAAGGTTAGTATAGAGAAAGAACAATTCTATCAAAAAAAATTAAGCAGATAGAAACTATTTTTAAAATTTATATAACTTTCCATTTCTGAATATAAAAAAAAAGAAACATTTTTATAGTTGTCTCATTAGCATCGAGGATTTATAATTTCTTTAACATAAGAAAGAAGATCATGTTAAGAAAACCAAAAAAGGCCCCTGGTGGCGAAATTTTGAACTTTTTTTTCCTCCCAAATAAATTCCTATCCCTTCATTATGTCCTAAACCAAATTTCATAACTTTCTGAGCAATAATTTCGCCTGTAGACAACTTTAAAGTAGTCATTTAATTACGGTAAAATTATTAGTAGTCATTTATTAAGGTAAACTTATTTCAGAACAAATTTTTTAAATAAAATCTTTTATATTCAAGCACTTTTAAAGTCTTATATGATACATTAAATGTAATAAATATAATCCTACCCAAATTAACATAATAATACCTAATAAATATTTTATATTCAAGTACCATACCTATAAAACGACCATATATTATAAATTATGCATTTCAAATTATTAAAAGCATTACTAATAATAATGCGTTAGGTAAAGTCTTTTAATTTTCTTTTAAATTAATATTTGTTCAGTTTAAATCAGTATGTAGCAAAATTAAAAAAAAATATCTTTGTGTTAATTGATTTACTTAAAAATATTTAAAATACAATTTTTTTCTTTAGTCTAGATTTAGATTTTTATAATTAGCATGGTTTTTAATTAAAATATTTAAGTGCTAAGTTAAAGTTTAATAAAAATGAAAAACGTGCAGAAATTGCAAAAAAAATTATAATTCTTTAAAAAAATTATTTCTTTGAATATCAATATACATTTTTAATGCACTGTAAATATTTCGCAAGTTATATACATACTTATATATTTAAAATATCTATCTATCTATGATTCTTAAATTTTATAAATTTTTTAGCACTAAAAAATTACCAACGCATTAAACATTCCTGTAAGAAAAAAATGTAGAATTTATCATGTTTATTTCAATGCATCTATAACTTTTTCAGGAACGTTCAAATTCATAGAGTAAACACTCAGTGAATATGATCTTTAAAATAATTATTCAGATCTTTATTTAATTCTTACTGTTAACTAATTAATTCCATTATAATTTTTCTTTGATCCTAAAGGCACAAAGTATAATCTTTTTCTGAAATTCTTTTCGAATCTACACATTCCGAACTTTTAAGAACGTCCCATTCGTAGATTTATTTTGTATACGCTCCCCCAATCTCTGTTTACTATAACCCACGAATGAGAAAGCAAGCCAAACTTAAATTTTGATATACGTCTGATATCAAAAGTACATATTTTTTCTTCGTATATAAAATCATACGCTTATTCTCTTGGTTTAGAATAAAATATAGGTGTGGGCGTCAAAATATCATACAGACCCGCGGCGACACGCCGAGGCTTCAAAAGAACGATAAATATTTATATCCCGTAAGCTCCCTCCACGAAAAATAGATTCGCTCCCATTACGACGGCTCGCCAATGGTATCAATCGCCAAGGAGCCGAAATTGCAGTTTCTTAGAATGCGAGCAAAAGTTTTTCATTGATGATTTTTGCATGTGGTTATTCATTGCCTTATATTAAACTAAATGGGTTTTACCGCTTATTAATTTCTCGTTTGTAAAGTATACAAAGGAGAAATACTGAAACAGTTGAAAATTCGAACTCGATATTTTGAGGGATATCCCGATTTTGGACATCTCTGAGAACAAGCGTTATTTAATAATGTTTTTTTTTGTTACTCTTATATATATATACCTGTTTGTGAGCTGAGGAATTGAAAAACGCCGGCTTTCTGGCGCAGAGGTAGCGTGCCTTCCTCATGTTCTGGGAGTGCCAGGTTCGAATCCTGGTTTCGGCATAGTTGCGCTATCTGTGAGATGTGTGACTGTGCCCCCCTGTAAAAAGGGGTTGTGTAAGCAAATATGGTGAATGTGTAGCTAAGTCGTACTCTTGACCCTTGTTGGCGCTACTACAAAAACAAGAGACGCTCCTTTCCGAATAAATCTACGCTGTATCAGCGGGGGTCTTGCCCATGGCAAGTGCTATTAGTAACAACAACAACATAATTTAAAGACGCTTTGAACTGAATGGGTATTTACACAAAGTATAAAAATTGTGGTCTTTACACAAAATTTGTATATTCCTAAGAAAACTTAGTCAGAGCCAGTTTTCAGTTCATACTCTCTATACCAAATTTCTAGATTATAATTCAATTTTAAACGAAATGCATTCAGAGAAAGTCTACTTTACTGATTTAAGGTGAAATAAATGATTAAATCAGTTGAGTTTTCCAAACTCGGTTTTAAAAAAGAGGTATTTAAAAGTAAATTTGTCACATTTGAAAACCGATTTTTTAATTAAGAACACCTGTTTGAATATTTACATAATTTATTTTCATAATTATAAGTGCATGATATCACGCAGAATCGAGAAAGAAAATGATCAACAAAGCCAATTGATAATTTACCAAGCAAAGAAAAAATTAACAAAATTAAAACTACAAAATCCTTAAAAAAAGAAAGGAAATAGGATTACATTGAATTGTATAGAAAAGAAATATCAACGTGGAACTACTGTCATACTTTTTTTCAGAATGCGAGTTAGTTGCCTAACTATACAGTATTCCCTATATTATAATTAAATGACTTTCTATCAATTAAATGACTGACTCTTTTCTCTGTATTAAATTTTATAACTAAGAGTCATCTCCTTTGCACAGCTGTTTCCGTGAATTTTCTGTTATGATTAAATAACGAAAGCACTTAGGCCGGGATGACCATGTTGGTAGAGCGTTCGACTCGTACTCCTTAGGTTACGGGTTCGAAGCTCACCGGCCAAAAGATTCCCCGAGTGTGTGGCGGCTGGCGCTCATTAAATCTGTCGTGATCACAAAGTCCTCCATGTCGCGAGTAATATCACTGGGGGTACTGGGTCAGAGATGATCATTCTCTGTTCCAGGTCTAAATTACGATCTGAATTGTATGAATGAATTTGCATGAATGCAGTCCGCCCCCTAAAAAGGTGACGTGTGAGTATCTAAGCCGTACTCTTGGTCCTAGATGGCGCTACGTGTGAAACAAAGAGATACATTTCTTAGACTTAAAATCTCCTGATCGTATCAGCGGGGGCTTGCCCACGGTAAATGCCATAAACCACATGAACAACGAAAGAAAATGTTAAATGTTCATCTATTTGAAAATTATATATATTTCTAAATAACTATGGATATTTGTTGTTGTCCCCGCGTTCCACTTAAGAAAGGCAGGAGGGGTGCAGAGCTTCCGAGGGTATGGGCCCCTGAGCACCTGAGAGCAGAAGTCTGACTTCTAGCTCATACACGTCCAAAACCCTTTTTGTATGGAGAATTTCATTCATTCAATCACAGATCGTAATTTAGATCTGGGACAGAGAACGATCATCTCTGACCCAATATCTCCCAGTGGTATTACTCTCGACATGGGAGACTCTTATGACCACAACCAATTTAACGTCCACCACACACACGAAAAATCTTCGGCTGGCGGGTTCGAGCTCGTAGCCCAAAGAATGTGAAGCCAACGTTCTACCAACCAGACTATCCCGGCCTAATGATGAATATTTCAATATAGATATCAAAAACATTTATCACTCATGTTCAACACTGGGAACAATACATGGTTTAAACAATAATATTATTATACATTTTTAAAAAAGAAAGAAAATTAGATTGAAACAAAGGAAGAATGGAAACGTCGATCATACGTTACTTCTGAATGCTGCTAATTTGTACAAATATCTAATTAAATGATTTTTTCTTAATTAAATGGCTGATTATTTTATTGGTAATAAATATCATAACTAAATGTCACCTTCTTTAAGTATCTGTTTCCATGTATTCTTTATTATAATTAAATAATAAAAGAATTTTTACGTTTTTATATGTTACATAAGCGTTTTACGTTTTATAATTTACATAAGCGATAATTATAAATATTTGAAAGCTTACATTAAGTACACTTACCATTCATGTTAAACATTGGAAAACCATAGATGTTTTTGATAATTAATTGATTAAAAATTAATAAAACTAAATTACAAGGCCGTTTTTTATGCTTCGAAACAGCCATTTAATCAATTTCCAGTTTTGCATCAAATAAATCAACAGGAAGAAAATAATTTTTTTCCCAAGAGAAAATTATATTTCTTCAGACTTAAGAAAACCACTACTTTCTTATAGCTTTAATATCAATTAGATGGAATCATTCAAGCGAAAAAGTACGTTACAAGATTTCTAATTTTTTTTGTTCCTATTTTTTTTCTATTTCAATCTCTGTCTGTTCTATCTCCATCTCACCACCACCACCCCTCATCATCCTGTACATTTTTTTTCATAGCTAAGCACTCAGATGAAACAAGCCAATGGAATATTAGCATTTTTTATTAATTATTCATAGAAATGTTTTCATCCAGTAACTTTTCAAATTGACACTTGAGCCTTCCGTTTCTTGGGGTTTTTACGTCAATGTTTTTTCCCTCCATTTCCTTCTAGAATGATTTTTTTCGGTCGCTCTATGCTTTTTCCCGCGCAGCTGCAGATCAAATGCGCGGGAAAGAAGAAAGGGGGGAGGGGTGAATAAAAAAAAAACCAAGATAAAACGAGAGGAAATGAGAGTTGTGGCTTATCCATCGGTTCTTCCGCTACGTATGAATAATTAATGTGAGTGCTATGCAAGCGTTCACATATTTTGGTTTTTAGCGACGTTTTCTTTCTTTCTTCTTTTCTTCTTTTTTTTTTTTGTACCTTTTCAAATGTAAGTCGTTGTTGACTTAGAATGGTAAAATAGTATGGGTTCTGGAAGAACTGTGTATTTTTTTATTTTTTATTTTCTGAGATTCTTAAATCTGCATAACGTGAAACAAATATAAATCTAAAATATATAAAGGCCATGTAAAGCGAATGTGGCTTGGAGCATTTCGGAGTTGAGTTGTTTTGAAAAATCTTCATTTGCGTTTTAATTTAGATTTTTGTATTAAAATGTAAATAGATTTTTTTATATCATATGAATTCATTCAAAAAGTTCAAATTAAATGTTTTCTTATTAAGTTATTTTAGAATTGATAGCAAATTTTTTCCAAGCATTATTTTCGAAAAGTTTTAAACGTTTTGTCTTATAGGGTAGCCAGTTAAATAATTTTATTTTAGTTTATTATTCGTTCAAAGAAATAGAAGACAAAAATACAAACCAATTTGAAATTAAAGAAAATTTGAGTTCTATGATCCATTAAAAATCATAATGAAATCTTTGCTTTATGTTTAATTGAGTATAAAGAAGAAAGAAAAATTGAAACTAGATTTAAAATAACTGAAGTGAAATATGAAAATCAAAAATGACTTAAGAACCAGATATGTTTTATCTTACGTTCGCATTATTCCATATTTTATGAAAAAACAGAAGTTTCGTAAATCCATCTTAACGTCTTTGTTTCGATTTAGTTATTTTAGATACCAGGTATCGCTTTTTTTGCATTCGTTACTAAATATTCTTCTTTTAAATATTTTTAAAAATGTCTTCATTATCATATTCATCACTCCCTTCAGTGTTTTCATTCCTGTTTGAAACAATTTGGAATGCGTCACATTGATGCACTTTTCACCTACCAAAATACAGGGTGTCCCAGCAAGACCGGATAAACTCTGCACAGCCAGATTCAATGTTAGGAAGACATAAAAAAATCCCAAAGAACTGTACCTCTACGACGCATAATTTTTGCGAAAAATGTGAGCGAAAATGTATGACGTCATATCCGGTTTACTATAAAACCTTTATTTGGCTTCTGAATTGGATGTCGGGGTCCTGTTCATGGCCACCAAGATCTCCAGATCTGACCCCCCCTTTAGATTTCTTCCTATGGGGCCATGTAAAGGAATTGATTTATTGAGACCCAGTTCTTTAGAAATAATCCATTTGTCTCCACTGTGCGTTTGGTTTTAATCGTTTACTAACGATGCTGGAACGTGTATAGTCAAACATTGACCGACACTCACATGCATGCCTCCATATACGTGGTGGACATTTTGTAAATATTCCTATTTAAAATAATGCAAGTACTGATGTTCATGTTTCGAATTAAGTTTTTTTTCTTTCACAAACCAGATATGACGTCATGAATTTTTTCTAGTGTTTTTCTCGAAAACTATAGGTCGTAGATGTGCAGTTCTTTTGGATTTTTTATGTATTCCAAAAAAAGAATCTGGATGTGAAGAATTTATAGGGTCCTGCAGGGACACCCTGTAGATTC
This sequence comes from Argiope argentata, assembly GCA_026289955.1. Taxonomy (NCBI): domain Eukaryota; kingdom Metazoa; phylum Arthropoda; class Arachnida; order Araneae; family Araneidae; genus Argiope; species Argiope argentata. Next base: position 1,491,394 of record JAOUZG010015602.1, on the reverse strand, counting down.
ATCATTTAGGAGAAAAATAAGATGCTATTGTTTAGTAAGGCAGTTTTTGGTTTCTTTAACATTTAAAATGAGACGTCATGCTTCAAACTAAACCAATTTGAGTAATTTTTTTTGAAAATGAAGAAATTCACGAAACATTGCAAAAAAATCCTCAGAGAAATTTTACGATACAGAAATTATCTTCTGTCTTAGCCAAGGCTCTGCATAGGTTAATAATTTCGTTAAACAAAAATAATTCTAAATTGGAAATTGTCAAATAGAAATCTTACTGCATTAAAATTTCTAAACATAAGTATACTTCCCATTTATAAGCTCCTTTTAAAAGGATACAATAATCTGTTAAATTATATTAAATATTTGATACCATGAATTTTCGTGAATATTTCTTAAAATACCTAAAATCGAAGCCAACATTCTGACACTTTTAGCTCCTTTTATTTCTCTATTTCCAAAAAAAGTCAAACTTTTTTTCCAAATGCTCCCTTGATGTCCATTTCGAACTCAAACAGCTGCTCAAACAGACATTACATACACGAGGTATATTCTCTGCGGGAAATACTTGTATGCTCGTTCTCCTTCTTTGCAGCTGTTTTTTTTTAAAGAAGGAAAACAATTTCAGTATTTTTTTAGAGTAAACTCTTTTATCTAATGTCGCTGAGATTCTGGAAGTGCTCCACTAGTTTTTCATCGAAGTTTCTATTTCGGCTTTAGATAGCTACAATGAACTGGGTACACGAGGGAAAATAACTAATAAAAATGATAAATTAAATGAGTTCTGATGGTAAAAAGGCACATGCAAGTTAAATCCATTAAGACTCCTCTATTATCCTATAAATAATCATAATATTAATTTTCCAATAATAATTATATAATAATATCATTTATGTAATAATTATACTGAAATTCAAGACGTTAGATCTTTATTTTTCCGTCTAAATAATTTTAATCAGATTTAATCTTTTCCCTAGAACTTACAAATTATAATCGCTATCTGATATTGCATGATCTAAAATATTATGTGGAGGTGGTCATGACCACTTTGTCAGAAGGAGAAACTACAAAATATCACAACATTGCTAGAACTAAAGTACTCGAAGATTTCTAAAAACATTTATCATGTTTTTATTTATAATTTTATGGTTAAATTTCTTCTATAACGGTATGTTATTTTCTCTGAAAAGCTTTATCAAACATTATTATTTATTATTTAAAAAATATTTGAAATCAATTAATTTTTTTCTTATTTCATAGAATCTAAAATGGAAAATCCAAAGTACTGCCCTTTCATTAGAACAGAAAAATGTGACAAACTTCGACACTTATGATTAAAAAGAATTATTATTTAATGCTTTAAAATTAAAAATTAATTAAAAATTAATTTTTAATGCTTTAAAAAACATTAATTGAATTTTTTAAAATTTAATTTTTAAAAATTTAGTTTGAATTTGTAATGATATCATAAAATTAAATTGAGCCCTAATTAATTTCCAAAGTTTTATCTTAATTTGGTCCATAGTAACTTCCTTCTAAAAATATTCTCTTCTTACTTGGTCCCAAACCACTTGTTCTAGTTAATTAATTCAACAGAATCATTGTAAAATTACTGAATAGACTAAAAGCTAATCGATTCCCTCACTTCCAGTATAGGGATAAAATACTGTAAATCGAATCATATTTCTTTAAAATATCCCTACGATTCCCTTAAGCGTGACTGACATGCGTCAAAAATCCCTATTAAATTCTCATAGTATATATTCATAAGGATAAAAGTTTAATTAGTTTTTCCTCCTTTCGTTTTGTGTTGCTCTGTGTTGTGCTTGTCGCTTTTGTATGGAACAAAATGTGTGCTTCCCGTGATGGAATAAAACGAATTTAAAAATTCAACTCGTCTTCTCCTTGATTTCACCCCCCCCCCACACACATATAAACATAAAGTAATATTGTACTTCACGGTTTCATAAAATATTTTTTTACTTCATCATATATTTTTATATTTATACCTAAAACGTATTTTTTACTTTATCATAATAGTAAAAGCTTGTTTTTTTAAAAAACCTCTTTATTTTTATTATTTCGAATATATTTTATAATTATTGATATTATATATTCTTAAAAACAGTTTTTTTACAAATTCGTGGTGATTGCAAATTAAAAGCAATTAATATTAATAAAAATTCGTCGCAAATGAAAGTTTAATTAATATTTATCGTTTAACTGCTAAAAAATGAAATTTAAGAATAAATTAAAAATTAAGAAACTGAAAATATTAGAATCTTGCGTTGTCACTGGTCGTAGATATGTGTACAAATTTTAAGACATTAAGAAATGAGCGAAAAATTAGTTACAAAGTTTTATTATTGGAAATATAAATCAGTTAAATGAAATAAAAGAGTGCAAAAGCAAACATTGATTTTCAACTATTCTCTACAATAAATTAATTTTGTGTTGTTATATTGTTATTATTAGTGGCACTGTTGTTGTTGTTACTCATGGCACTTGCCATGGACAAGCCCCGCTGATATATCAGCAGATTTTAAGCCGGAAATATACGTCTCTTGTTTTACAAGTAGCGCCATCTAGGGCCAAGAGTACGACTTAGCTACACACTCGTCACAACCCTTTTTAGGGGGCGGACTACATTCATGCAAATTCGTTCATTCGTCTCAGATCGTGATTAGACCCAGTACCCCCAGTGATATTACTCTCGATATGGAGGACACTGCGACCACGAACAGATTTAACGAACGCCAATCGCCACACACTCGGGGAATCTTTTGGCCGGTGAGTTTCGAACCCGTAACCTAAGGAGTACGATTCCAACGCTCTTCCAACCAGGCCATCCCAGCCAAATATGGCACTTGCCATAGACAAGCTTCGCCGAGGCATTAGAGAATTTTAAACCAAAAGGAAGGTCTCTTGTTTTGAAGTAGCGACAACTAGGGCCAAGAGTAAATCTTAGCTACTCACTCATCATAGTCGCATGCGCAGCTCCTTTTTACCGGGGCACATTCATACACCTCAGAAATGGAACACAAAAAAAATAACTATACCCGAACTAGGAAGCTCAGCTCTTGGAGAAGATACGCTACCGCTATACCAAGACGCCGACATTCGCTTTGTTTTTAGATAGATGAACTTTATTCATGTGCTTACATTTATCATCACTTCTATTCGAATAATTAAATATATTGTTAAAAGCACTTGGAATGGAAGTTATTAATTCAAATTCTTTGTAATATAATTCGAAAAACGTCCCATTTTCCAGTAAATCAACATATTTTAACAAAAACAACACCTAAGTACTCAAATATTAATCGAGCCCTGTCATCTGTCTAAAAATACAGATTTTAAGCGCAACATTTCATCACTTTTAACTTAATATTATTATTTATTTCGATACGCATGCCTCCATTACTAAATTAATGGCAATTACTGGCTCAGACATGTCACTTGTTCGAATAAGCAGATGGAGGCTCTCTCATTTATTCAAAAGCAAGAGCAGACCGCCGTCTGGGAGGTAAATGTTTAATCGCCATGATTTGTCGGCGGGTAAATTAAGATTTTGGAAAATGTCAAACCCGTAACGAGCTCGCCTTCGTGGTTTATCTCGTTCGGAATGAAGCCCTCCCTTAGAATTTTCTCAAGCGGTTTGCAAGATTTATCAGCGTGGAAAAAGGATGGATAGATATGGCAAATTGGAACTCTGTTGATTAAGTCAATTACGTGTATCGTTTTATGGTTCTGCAAAATTGTCAGTTTATTTTCAATGTTGCACGCTTTATACTGGCTAAATATTTAAATCGGGACTTCTTAGTTGAGCGTAACATTTCGGGGGCATTTTCAGACTTTTGATTACTCAATAACAAATTATGACTGTGGTGTTTATGTTGGGTCAACAAATTTATTTTTGAACAAATAATTAACATCATATATAACAAAGAATTTTTTCTTTCATATTTTTGAGTTGCATCAACTCCGCTCACCGTGATATTTTTATATGTTGTTGTTGTTACTTATGGCACTTGCCATATTGGACAAGCCCCCCTCTGTTATAGCAGCAGATTTAAGCTGAAAGGAGGGCCCCTTGCGCAATTAAGGCCAAGAGTACGACTTAGGTATACATTCACTTGCACAATCCTTTTTTACATGGGGGGCATATTCACGCATCTCACTGATAGCACACAGAAAAACAGCAATGCCCAAACCGGGACTCGAACCCGGGACTCCCAGAACACGAGGAAGACGCGCTACCTCTGTGCCAGAAAGCCGGTATCTTTTATGTACCTACTGTGTATATTTATGCAAATAATATAAAAATTTGAAAGTCATGTCCTGCTTTTTTTATTTATTTATTTTATTTATTTTAGATACTTTTTATTAAATAATTGCAATTAAAATAAATTTGTATAAACATATGATGATTTAAATTATGTTTATTTTGGTGCAATGGCTACATTTGGCAATGCTGCGCCAATCCAATAGTAAAATTTTAAAGTAAGGTAAATATATGTCAGAATCACAATACTAAGTGGCTAAATAGAAAACTAATTTCCTTGCGATTTTCCATTCTTCTTCTCGACACGTATTTCGATCTTAAGGTTAGTAAGAGAAGTAACCATAAATTGAGGACAAAGATTTTAAGGGAACAACTCGTAATTGAACCTAAAAGTTAAAATTTCCTCAATTTTAGTTTTTGAGAAAAATCCTTCGTTCCAATTACTAAACCACAACTGCTAACTCACTCTCAAAAATCGTTAGGCTAGGGACCACCTCAACAGCAACACCGGTGGGAAGTATGGTTGAGTTCTAAGAACCATTACCGGTCAAGGTACAACCCTTCTCTTAATGTGTCCCCATTTTTACGTCTATCCTCTTGAGTAGTGAGATCCAACCACCATATCGAAAGCATCTTATCCTCATTTCAAAGTCCCATCCCCGAGGAACATTCTCCTTATAATCAAGCAAGACAATTTCGGAAAATTCGTTTCTTTGTAAAGATAAAAACCCTTTTTATAATAATGGTTACCAATCAAAACATTTGCCGTTTTGATTTAATTCTACATTTATATTAGTTCCTAAATATACAAATAATCACAAAGTAAAACAAGAAAGAGAAAATCGGTATCCTGGCATAAGGGTAGCTCAACTTCCCAGACAACTGGGCGCCTCGGTTTTGGGCATGGTTGTTTTTCTATGCTCTATGTAAGGTCTATGAACATGACCCCCCCTGTAAAAAGGGTCAGTGCAAGCTACTGTGATGAAAGAGTAGCTAAGTCGTACTCTTGGCCCTAGTTGGCGCTGCTTCAAAAACAAGAGACGCTTCTTTCGGCTTAAAACTCGCTGATACCTCGGCAAAGTTTGTCCATGGCAAGTGCCACTAACAGCGACAACAACAGATAGAAAAAAAAAATTCCCTCTGTGGGTTATAAACCATTTTCACTTTTTTATAAACGAAACAAATTGATAGGACAGATATTTTTGTAACAAGGACCATTACAACCAATACCTTAGATACGAACTTCAGTTGAATTTTATAAAATTCATTGTAATTAAAAATCTACATTTGTGTTAGTCCCCTAAATCAACGAATCTATTTGTCCCTTTAATTAAATTAAACTTCCCATTTAAAGCACTTGTAATTGCTCTAAATATAAGTATGTAACAATTAACTAAAGTAATTGGTTGGGGATTTTTATTACCAATGACTTATATACCATTTGAATTTGAAGATTTTATAAAAGCTATTGTCATTAGTGATTCGGACATTTTCAATAATCAACAAGAATCTACATTTGTATTAATAGCTTAATTCAGAAGTTAATTTCAACTTCGTATTAAATAAAACATCCTATGCGGGCTGTTGCAATTATTTTATTTTAGAGGAGAGTGTAAAGAACAACAGATGTATTTAAACATAAACTATTGTTATTTTTAATTCCATGTTTACACTTGACCAGTTATAAGGATACCATTAAGTAGCGCATGCACAGAAAAAAAACTGATTTGCGTTTGTCACAATTTTATAAGATAGATTCAGATATTCCATGCTTGGCTATAAATTGTCGTTTTGGCGTCGTCTCTGAATTTATATTTTTCACTGCGTATCGTATTAAAATGATGGAAAGAAAATAAAATAAAAAATAGGTCAACATATTTAAGATCGGAAAACTATAGAAAAGAAATGGAAAATAAAATAAACACACACGCACGAACGCACACAAACGCATAAACAAGCACACACACACAATCACCACAATCACATAAATAAGCACACACACATACGTATACACAACACACAAATAAGCACACAAAACAAACGCATTCGCGCACACAAACGCACGCACACAAATTTGCATCTAAAGAACAAAAAAAAATATGTCGGGATAAATATATAAGTTATTTATTTTTTTCTCGACCAAAACAACAACAGCAACAAACAACCTCGCTAAATTCTCCAAACATATGGCAGTAAGAAAAAAATACAATGCTGCTGTTCCGCAGAAACAATTACTTGGCATCGACCGTAGAGTATTTTTCAGCCCTTCTGCGCATGCGCTGTCTACTTGCCGGCTTATAACTGGCCGAGTGTTAACCCGACATTATTTTTTTTTACTTTAACCAAATAACAGATTAAAGTATCGTTTTATCAGTAATACAGTAAAGTTATTTTCAAGTGAAATTGTTCATTAATCTGAATTTTTTAAAAAAACTCTGAAATACGTTTTTAATCGCTTGTGCGGTAGTTTGGTTTCCATGTTTCGTTACGAGTTATATATATAAAGTCTAATTAGGAAAATATGGAAGATCGGAATAAATACTGAATATCGTCGGTTTATCTAGCAACTTAATAAAAACGATACGCCCGAAGTATTTCCTTTTTACACTAAAACTCGATTCAAAGGGGAAAAAGTTTAAGTTCTTCCTACTTTATTCAGAAAAAGCCGGTAAAATACGAGCAATTGAAACAGATATACTCCCTAGAATATCACTTTCTGCACTGTTTAACACTGAACAAACCGTCTACTTCCCGAACGCAGGGCAGTTCGAAATGCCCTCGTTTTTTTCGGGGGGAGGGCAATATTCAGGAAATGCATTTATTTTTAAGACTTCTTCAGCAGAAAGTTCTCCACCAGTTCGAATATAGCCTGTAGCAGTTCGAAAAAAAAAAGAGCTGCAGTTCACTCGGACGGAAAAATCCCGGTACTTTTACCAACGTTTCCCCAGGTAGTTGATACAGAACGACTTGTGATCTCTTTTTTTTCCTCCCAAAATGCTATTTTGCATGAGTAACCGGAATCGTAGAGTTGGAAATGCAGTTTTGGGAGGAATTCTAAAAATTCGTGGACTAATACTTAACTTATCGGCCCTCTGCCAGATGGACTGCGAATAGACCAGTCTACCGAATGAAAATAGACCAAGCGAAAAAAAATGTAGACATTCAGGAGCTCGAATGAATAAAATCAGAAATACCTGGAAAGGTTACTTACGGAAGTTTGAATAATTTAAACTGCTTACTCTAAACGATTTTTTACGTTCTTGTATTTGCATTATAGAGAAAGTATAGTAATCGCTAAAAACCTTTAAATCGTGATTTTGACGAATTAACACTTTTAGATCACCATGAATTCGAATAGCATGTTCTTAGAACATATCCCCCTGTCTGTCTGTGACAAAGAACACTCAATAATTCTTTCAGCTTGCGACAGATGCGAATTGCCATAAAACCGAGTTCTCAACATTCGTAATATAACCGCTAAAACAGAACATAATATAAATTCAACCGATTAATATAACCATCAGACAAAAATGAACTTGTGTCCGATGGATATTATCCAGCCTGTAAGGCTCCCACCCTATACTCTCTCACCAATGAGACGATAGATACATTTGCGCCAAACGTATGGCGAATGTGTGTAGGTTGGTGGGGATTTTGGTTATATTTAATGCGCCGGACGACTTGTGCTGCCGGTAGAGGGCGCCACAACAAAAGCTGTACTGTACGAAAGATGCTTATTTCAGGTCAAGGGCCACCATTGTGGCAGATGCGGATTGCTCCAGGACCGAATTCGCAACGTTCTGGGTTGTGGCGAAGTAACACAACCATTAGACAAAAGTGACACGAGGTTAATTGGCTTATGAAGCTTCTATCATAAGCTAAAAGGTTGAAATTTGGTAAACGGTCTTTACACCAAATTTGCAAGCGTCTATGAAATTTTGAGTTAAGTTTGTGCTGAGGAAGTATGTCTGTTCGAATACAACACAATAGTTACGAAACAAAGAGAGCTATGAAACGAGAAAATGTCTATCGATTTGTACTTTCAAAAACATGTGAGTCTAAGAGCAGTTTTGATTCATATTTTCATTGGATAAAAATGTGTTTAAAACACAAATTTGATTTGTTATAATATAGACGCATATCAGGAATTAATGAAAAAACTCTCCAAAAAACTCTCCACACGATTGATTCATTAAAAATGCTATGTTTACGCGAAATGTTAATATTTCGTTAATATTGCACGTCATTGCAGTTTAAGACATTCTCTGTATGACAAGTTCATTAGAGAATATGTGAGTATTTGGGGAGATTATTCCTGTCGAATTTTTATACATGACTAACCAATTAGGATAAACTAGGATGGTGAGATACGTATATTAATTTAAATTATTAAATAAATTTTTTTATTTTTTTACTCTCACATTTTGTGATTCCTTGCTGCTAAATTTCTGTAGCTAAATTAAAAATAATTTTTTTACTTAAATTTTGATTAAATTTGCCGATTCCAGCTGCTTAAAGAAAGTGACTTGACTTCAGATTTACATCCATTCACAAAAGTCGATTTTAAGATTCTTTTTTGCCTAAAATTGACAATTACAAAATGCGCTGAAAATATTGGCACTCCTTTGTTGAGATGCCGATCACAATGTTATTATCAATAGTTATGTTTATTGTATTGTTATGAATTTATACTGGCACACTTTATTAATCTTCTCAAAGATTATGATTATCCTTAAACATTTTGAAGCTCATTCCTCTTCGTTTTCAAAATGCATTTGTTCTTTAAGTATTAAATTGTCTTTTCATGATTACAGGTCATGCATAAAATGTCAAAACTTTCTCTCTAGTTTTAACCTTTATCTCTTATCCCCTTTATCCTTTATTAACAAAACCTTTATCTCTTATCTCCTTTATCCTCTATTATCAAAACCGTTATCTCTTATCCCCCTTATCCTCTATTATCAAAACCTTTCTCTCTTATCCTAGTAGGAAATAGTGTGATAATGGGAAGCTACCAGTTTAATAATTGATGTTCGTTTTCCTGATGGACATAGTGATGCTGTGGGGCCAAGTTATTTCATTCTAATGAAGAGACATATCTACAATGTGAGAAGATGTATTTTAATTAGTGATAAATACCAGGATATTATATATTTATTATAGAATTCGAACTGTCATGTTGAAGTTCATTCAACTGAGCTGATTTTATAAAGTTGAATATACCTGAAAAGTTATAAAAAATAAAGTCTTTTATATCTTAATAAAACAATGCACGAATTTTAAATTAACTTTAATTACGATGTGGAAAAGTAAGGTTGGAGAAAAGAAGCAAAATACAATTGATTAAATATCCATTGGGGATAATTTTAATTCCTTGTTAGATATTAATGTGGGAGATTATCTAAAAATTTTGTATTTCAGAGAAATTAGTTAAAATATAGTGTTTATTATTATTTGAAAAAAAAAAACAAACAAACAAATACACATAGCATTAAGAGTCTCATAATTTTAATTTGATGGCATAACAAAATATTTTCAAAAGAAAATATGCCATTCAATACTGGATTATAGGAATTTAAACTGTCAAAGGGTTAACAATTTGGAATAAGCTTTGCTAATAAGTTATGTATGTAGAGCTATTTCAATGGAACTAAATATTGTTTTTACAAATGTATTGAATTATGGGACAAAAGCTATATTAAAAAAATAAATAGAAGTAAACTTCACTTTCAGTAACGAAAATAAAAGCGTAAAGAAAGAAATATTGGTGTTTAAATATTTCATTCGAACGTAACACTTGCTTCGAAAATAATCTCCAAAGAAGTCGCTTTACCAAAAACAGCAATGTGGAATGACAATCTTAAGACCCTCCCCTGGACTTTTTATACAGTTTAATGCAGTGCTTTAATGGGTCACATAATACAACAGTAAACCCTCTATTCCCGAGATCCTTCATATACTCCCCTCGTCTCATTCATACAGCCATTGAGAGGAATTAACATTAAAGCCGAAGAGATAAAATAGTGGCTTTTTCCAGGCCGACAAAATATCGCTCACAGTGTAAAACGTGCTTTTACAACTTTTTATACAAGGGGACCGCCATTTTTACAGCACCTCGTAAATTCGAAGAATAACGGCTTGATGAAGCAGGTGGTAGTGGTGGAGGGGAAAGGATTTTTCTCGTCTGCGAAAGTTTAAAAAGGTTGAACTTATGGCTTTCATTATCTTTTGGTGAGACGGAGTACTTGAAGATAGAATCTGTGGATTGCGTTCTGATGTTTTTATATGCTAGTTACTTTAGTGAAGAATTCGGGATTTTTGTTTCGTTATAAATTATTTTAAGTGTTATAATGTTTTCTTCGAACTTCTTCTTCTTTTTTTAAAAAATACATCTTTGGGTTTTATAATGGAAGAATTTAAGAGAGCAAATAGTGAAAAAGAAAAAAATTCCTACTTGTAAACATGGGGTCTTGAAAGACAGGGTATTAATTTTGAACATTTTGAGGCAATCAATTAATTCTTTTTTTCACTTTCTTTTAAAGTTCGGAATGCATTTTCACTTAGCGCGGGAAAAGTATTCGCGAGGTTTGAAGAAACAGGTAATTACTTTTAATTTACAAATTAAAGTGCAGTAAAGCAAGTTTTGAATGGTGAAAGTTGTAAAAGCTCAAATGGAGTTGAAAAAATTAAATTTAATTTTGTTATATTTAGAGTTTAAGTCGAAAGTAGTAGGATGTTGGCGGCGGTATTTCTCTTTGTGGAAAATGAATGGTTGCATAACTATAAAGGGCGCCAAGAATCATCAATATATTTCTGTTTTTTTAAAGATATTTGGAAGAAAATAATTGTGTATTTTAATAATAGCTTTTTCACTCGTAAAATAAAAAGAATAATGAGCACGTAGATTTAAAAGATTTCTATTTTTGAATCCTTTAATTTATTCAACTGATAAGTAATTTGAAGTGCAAATAAAATCAAAACAATCTTCCCAATAATAAGTACTATTTCATTTTCATCTCACAAATATAAAAATTTTATCTATAGATCAAATGAAAATAAAATATTTTTTATCATCAAAGAATAATACTTTTATGTAATTAGTAGGCAATAATAATAATAATAAATTCCAGAGGTAATGAAAATATTATGAAAAACTATATTGATAAAGAAAAAAATACAAATATTCCTGAATAAAAGCATAGATATTAAATAATATGCAAAATAAATTTTATCGATGAAACCGTATTTAAAATTTATTTTAGTTATAGATACTAATTTAGACTGAATTTATCTTAATTTTTTTCAGAAATTACATTTTAAAATTATTTTTGCAAAAATTAGTCATATAATAAAAACTATTAACTCATAACGTTTACTTTTTACCCAGTTAAATAATGCAGAATAAAATAAAATTTAAATCTGTTTCAGTTTTCTCTTTGTACTTAACTGCAACTGTACCATCACCAAAATTTATTTTAAAAACTTCTCTAGTGTGAGGGTAAATCAAATATAAACAAGATATTTTGAAATGTGGCAGATGGTTTTTATGTGTATTAATACTGCGGAAAAAGGTTAGTTGTTTAAAGTTTAAATTATCGTTTGGCGCATTTTTATTTTTTTCATTTGCTCATTTCTGGATTCGCTAAGTCAATGAGTGACCACAAAAGACGTAGCTCAGTATTACAGAGAATATTTATTTAGTTTTTGGGGAGTAAAAACGTCAAATATATTGAAAGTTCGACATAAATGGAATGTCTGATTCATAACAACATCCTTTGGAGACCTCAAGAGTGCAAATTGTGTAAAAGTGAAACATTTTTTTAAAAATGAAATCTTGGTTATTGACAGAAAAACTTTGTTTCGTGTTTTTAGGCTTAGAATGATATTATATACTTTGATTTTTGTTTTAAAACGATCAGCCGTTAATGGGAATCATTACTTTGAATGGCTGCAGAATGTTTAATCTGCATATTAGTCCAGTAGTATTCTCATTTCACTGGATAATGCAAGTCAGTATTTAATTGAATTATTTGAAGGAACATGATTAAAAATATTCCAACATCATCTGTAAGTCCTATATATGGCACCTTTGGAATGTTATTTGATTGGCTGTTTCAAAAAAGTGCGAGGGAGAGACAAGTTATCTCTTTCTAAGAACAAAAATTGAACAGCGGTTGACTTTATACACTTCCAACTTATTTATTATACAGGAAGAAAAGAAAATTCTCATGTGTTGAGAAAATTGCGCAGATGTCAAAGAAGAATATACAGGAAAATAACATTGATATCATTTTGGTAAGTTATATTTAAAACATTTTTGAGATAAAGTATCGCTTATATTTGATTCATTCTCTTATTAAAAGTTTTCACTTTTATATAATAATTTAAAATCTAGTTTTTTAATATCATTTTTCAAATATTACTACTAAAAATATGTTGTAGAAATGAACAAAAATATTTTTCCATGTTATATTATATTCTAACGGTGTAAAACAATAATTATTTGAATTTTGATAATTAGACGATTATAAGTTAAACAGCCTAAACATAGAACAATAAAATATTTGATAATAATAAATGGGCGAATAATTTTGAAAGCGGTAGTGGGGAAATTTCAACTATGCCTGTCTAGAAAATTACCTAGGATCACTTACCTGAAAAGAAACCGCAAGCATGTCGATTTTTAAAAAAATATTTTCCTTATTTCAAAATAATAAAGTTATAAAAAATATAAATTTCCTGTAAAATAAAATAATAGAACAATATTAATACTTTATCAAGCATAATTGGTTAAGCTCCTAAATGTTTCATTACGTTCACTTATTTATTAGGATATTTATTAAATCGAACATGTGCTTCAATAACGTAGTATATACATGAGAATTCTAAGCAGTCAGCAGTCAGAATGGATAAATAAAAGAAAATACATGCAAAGAAATTAATAAAATTTAATTGGTTCGTTCAAAATGTGATGAAACAGGGAAATATTTTTAAAAAATGGATTACATAACAAGTAATAAGGTCTGAAAAAAAACCTTAATCATCAGACAAAAAGAGATATATAAAGAGGCATGAGATAAAATTTAATGCACGCCATTAAATTTTGATAATTATTTTTTGTCAGAAAACATTTATGGAATTTTTTTTGTCAGAAAACATTTATGGAAAACGTTTTATGGAATGTGTAAAACAAGTTAATTTTCTCATCAACCTTCAATGTGTAATTTTATAACTTATATTATGTAAAGATTTTCCTTCAAAATATTTTAATAAATTTGAGATGCTATTAAAAATAATTATAATTATATGAAATTTAGAAATTAGACAATAACGTTGAAAACTGAGCACTTTGTATGGGAAATGAGCTAATTGCCATCAAACATTTGCATTTCATTGATCACATAAACTATACTTTAATATTTAAAATTACATCTGTACTCTCACCAACAAACGATTTCTATTTTTAACTCAACCCCTAATGAGAATAAATACTACACTATTCATCAACACTAAAAAAATTATTTCAGACAATCAGCGAAACATTTACAAAAGAGAAACAAAACATCATCCATCTTAAATCGAAATTCAGTTACAGCACTCTCATTTCGCCGGCTTCTATTTAGAAGATGGAAAGAAAACGATTTTTTTTCGTCCACCCCCCAAATTCTTCCGTGTCGATGACTGGCACGATTTTCACACTCGGCAACTGCATTCCGTCACAGCAGCATTAACTAGAAGCCTCCCTTTTTGTACCTGTCACAAGTAATTTGTAATGCAAACAATTTCCGACTCGAATGCCTAGCGACGGCTGAAAAGTTGGGAAGAGAAATGCTCTGCCGACAAGACTGGCATTGGAGAGCGTGGAACGTATTAAATTGGAGGTTCGCTTCGTTCTTAAAAGGGAGGAAGGACTCTAAGTTGAATTGTAAAGCGTTTCTGATAAAAGGAATTTTATTTGGGATTCGCTTTTCCAATGACATGATATCGAGATAAGTTAAAAATTTAAGATAGTCTATTCGGAATTTCAGCTTTTAGTAAACATAATTTTTTTTTCAGTGCACAAGCTGTTAATAGTGATAATATTTTAATGGAAAAATGAAACTCATTGAAACTTTATTTATCTTTTAATGAAAGAATTTTAGAGTGTCTATAGCAAAAGGATAACAACTCTTGCAAACACTTTGCTAATAATATCATATTAGATTAGATAAGTCAACAATTTGTGAGAGTTTTTAAAATTTTTAAACGGCCTTTTTTTATGTGAATATGCATCGATGAATTTTTTTATGATTTTACTTGTAGATATTTTTATTTTTTATCAAGAATTTGGAGAAATTTTGAACTTTCGGTGGCTTTTTTTTCTTATGAAAAAATGTAGATAGTTAATGAACACAAAAACCAGTCACAATAATTACTGTTTATCATAAGAATCACTTCTCTGTTAACAAAATGACTGGCTGTAATTAAAACACAAATTTTTTTTATATCATAGAATTCATGAAAGCGTTGAACTCATTGAGGGTTGTTCTAAAAGGAGGTTCTTAACTGAATGACAAAATATATTACAAAATTATTTATGATGAATACGATAACCAGGGTAACGATATATAGACGATATGATTAAGAAATTTTAGAAAATTCGTTTAGAACATTAGATTTTAAAGAATCTTCTTTTTTCCAGTGATGATATTTGTCAATAGTAGTAACATTAATAGTCAAAATATTTTGATAAAAGAACAGAAGATATTTGAAGAAGTATTCTTCATACCAATAATGATAGATTTAGAAATTTTTCTTTTCTTTTTTTTTGGGGGGGGGGGAGGATATATTCAATAAAGCATCGAAAGTAATAAACTAAATCTCTTTTTCTGTTCAATTGAATGTTGTTTGCAAAATTGTAAACTAATTTCAATAAAAGAATATTTTTTGTCTTTTTTTTAACGAAATTAATTTTTTATAATCTTTAAATACGAGAAAAATTATGTTTTTTGTTACTTATGGTGTTAAAGATCATGCAGTTTTATTAGTAATGATGCATTAATGAATTTTAATATTCAGACTTCATGTTATGTTTTTTAAACTGCTAGATAAAATTAAATTAACATGATAATTTTTTATAGATTAAATGTATACTATCTACATGTATTTTTAAAAGCAGGAAAGACATTTCACATAAACCTCAATGAAAAATTCCGTGTTCAAGATCATAGTTACGTATCAATAATAGTATAAAAATTATAAAGATTGAAGTAGCTTCTTTATAACTAATTATATCATGACTAATTTGGTGAGAAGTAAATTTTATTGATTTTAAACAAGGTTAAGTTGTAAAAATTAAAATAGAACAGACTAAACAAATTTCCCATTGTTATATTATTTGACGTGATACATTGCATACATTTAAGAGAAAAAGTATGACAGAAATTTTAAAATGATACACATATTTTCTAATATGTTTTAATAAATAGTATTTATTTTAAATCAATTTTTTTCGAAGCCTTAACAGTCTGAGAGAATAATGTTTTGATTTTATATATTTTAGGCTTAAAAAATTGTTCTTTAAAATGAATGATATTTTATTATATCATTGAAATCTTAACAATATTTTTGTGTGATTTTTTAAGGAAATAGAATATATAAGTACTAATTTTCTGCTTTTAAATTGAGAATGAAAAATGGTTTAAGACCGAATTAACTTGCGAAGATTTCATGCTGAATTATTGAAAAAGCCTGATTATAAATGGTTCTAAATTATAAATCATTACCCACTTAGCAGCCTAAAAAAGGTATATTTTATTTCATAATTCAAATTTTTTAATACGATTTGATACAAATATTTATCTAGAATATAATTTATTTATCAAGCTTAAACGATTTAGGAACATTAAAAAAATATTGCATACATAATAATATAGTATAAAATGCGAATTAAATCTATTAATATATTATAAATCAATTTATGTGAACATATATATATCTATAACCGAGTTTAAATGAATAAATATATCAATTCTTAAGAAAAATAACAAAAAAGCTAATGACTAACAAAAATGTGTGTTCTAAAACTTTGAGCAACACATTATTTTATATAATTAAAATCGTTAAAGTAATTTCCAGAATTATTTAACTATTCATTATTTATGAGGTATTCTAAATTTAACAGAGCTTTTAAAGGTTTCATTATATTCCTTATTTTAATGTAAAATTTGATTATCTGACAAAAAAGTGCTTAATGAAAACAAATTATCATCTTTTAAGAACATGACAATCTTTAACGGAATTTCATTTCATTTTCTTTTTTTTTTGGCAATACTTCTGGAAATACATTTCGCATAAAATCCAATTTGTCGTTCGAAATTTCATAGCTGTCTAGCATGAGCAGGTGGTTTGGGAAAAATCAATGAATAAAACTCTTTCGAAATTATATTATTGGTTTCACATGTTCACACCTGCGTTTCTGATTAGTCATCCTCTGCCCACGTGACACTTTGAAATGATATTAGCAGGGGAGAAAAATGGAAATAGTATAAATCTTTTTTTATGCACTTCCAAAATTTCGGAATGCGTGAACAAAGAATAAAATATTGGTATTGGTATAAAATCTTGATATTTAGAGAAAAGTAGTCTTTAAGTCAATACTCGAAATGACAGTGCTAATGAAATAAAAGAAATATGTTTACTTTGTATTGGTATTATTTACGAGAATAAGATTACATAAATGATTTTTCCTCTCCTTTTGTTTTTCAAATTTTCACAACTGCAAGGCAAATGCTATTGACGAGTATTTATACTTTTTTTATTTGTTTAAGATATTTATCTATTTAGATCTATCTTAGGTAGATCTTTAACCATGTTTAAATAACAATGCTCATATTTAGAGATTCAATTATTCATTAAAAATTTTAAACATTCAATATTTATTTAGATCTGAATTCTCTGTAGACTATCGGTTATTTTTTATTTATATTGGCTTCGTACATTTTATTTTGCATTATATAAAAATATATAATATTGAGAATAAATGATATAACTAAAAATAATATTACAAAAAATTAAAAACGGCAATATAACTGAGCAAATATTTGCAGATGATAACTTTAAGCTTTATAATCAATAAACATCATGAGACTCCTTTTTAAAAATAAATAATCAGCTTATTTTTACATTGAAACGAATTTTTAACTTAATTAACATATTATTCATTTTTCCCAATACTTTTTTATTCTAATATTTTTGTGAAATTTTTTTTCATTTATTTTAAAATTCATATAAAAAATTGACAATATAAAAAATGGCAAAATAAACAAAATTTCTTATTAATATGAAAGATTATAAACAAATCACAGATTTCAAAAATAAACTTTAAAAACTTAAAATAGGACTTGAAATATGAAAAAATAATGTAATTTATTACACTCGATGTTGTCTTAAAATTTGACACGCCATTTATTTAAGATCTTAGACTGAGCTAAAAACATATTTTTAAATGACCTGCGGTCTGAGGTAGTTGTTTAGTCGGAAATGTATTACTTAATTCAAATATTAATTTTTTTTTGAAATTTATAAATGTTTAAAAAAAATATTTTTTAAATTATATTATGTCCAACAATTAATCAAACCGTATAAAATATACATGCATACTCTTTCTTGTAGAAAGCTGCAAAGATAACACAGGGAAATTAAATTTTATATTATGATAAAAAATTATTTATAATAATAAATAACTATATTTTAACATACAATTTATGATATATAATCATATTTTAATATAAAACTGCTGACAAATAGACATATTTTAATATGCAATTGCTAATGAATAATCGTATTTTAATATACAATTACTGATAAATAATCATATTTTAAAATAGTTGTCGATAAATTTTCATTTTTGGGAACATTCGATGACAGCCGAAAGTGTTTTTTAATACATAGTTATTTGAATAAATTAAATAGTCCATAGTTTGTAGATGAATTCCAAAAGAAATGCTTAAAAACAGAAAGAAACTTTAGACGCATTTTCATGCTGTGTAAAATAAAGAAATCTTATAAATTATTTAAGAAATTTTATGCAATCTTACAGTATGAAGAGTAAAAAGTAACCGAAAAAATCTTATGATGAGTGTTATGTTCTGTACAAACATTTACAATTATATCTTAGTAAATTTTGATGAGTCTTATAACAGAATGAAGAAGAATATTTTTCAGTAATATGAACATGATTTAAGGAACAATATAGTTGCTCTTAATATATATGTATTTATAATGTAATTTTATCGATGCTAAAATTGTACGTGCGTTTACATCTTATATTGCATTAAATATGCATAAATAGAGGACGCGCAAATGAATGCCTTTTAAACATATATAAGGTAGTGAAATATTAATTTTTTATTTACCATTATTCTAATAGTAAGAAATGATACTATATCATAATACAGAATACATCAATTGTTTTTGCCTTAAATTCGGCAAATATTAAAAATTAAAAAAAAAAGATTGCCGCTTCGATCTTAGTATTGATAGTGGGTAATGAATATCTGAATTAGGTTAGTAAGGTTTAAAAAAGCAATAAAATATTTCAATTATTTTTCAGGATTTTATAAATCTTAAAAACGTAATTTTCGCAAAATTCTTTCACATTTTGCCATTTCTTTATAGATTCCTAATATTTGAAAATAACGACATATTCATTTAAGATTAGAATTCATATTTAAAACGAAATGAATTTAATAAAATTTTTATGCACTTGGAAAATCTATGTCAACTTTCCTTTTTTAGTAATGTTTTTAACATTTATTTAAAATAATGCTGTATTCACTGAAAATGATGAACTATATCCAAAACAAATTGAATTTAATAAGATAGTATTCTTTTGTTCGTATATAATACAAAATAGCATTTTCCCCCTAATTTAAGGTTTTTTTATCATGTCAGAACATGATGTTATTTTGGGAAAGAGGTTTGTGGCGTCAACAAAAATCCGTAGGTGAACAATTGAAATGTCATTATCTGCACAAGCATCGCAAAATATCAGCTTTTAATAACACATTGAAATTGCCTTAAAAAAGCTCTGATTAAAAAAAACAAGTTAATGGCTACAGCAAATAAAACCTAGAAAAATGTCATTTTGAGCACGTAATTATATGAAATGAAATAAATAGGAAATGTGATATTTTTTTTAAACAATCAATGCGAGATAATGTTTTTAAGATCGTTTTCAATACTTAGGTTACTCATTAAATGAAAAAATTGAAATGAATTAAAATATAATTTAACTCGCACGAGCACGTGGTGCTTGGCCGCTCAAGAAATGATGTTCAGTCATGATACATTGAAATATGCATAGCAGATTTCATTTTAACCTTTTATTTTAACACTATTGAACTAATTCAATACAAGAGAGCAGCAGAGTAACATCACAAAATTTGATTTTTTTCGAAAACAAAAAAGCATTTTGGCTGTTAAAAGATCATGGTTATGGAATAATTGCCATACATAATTGAGAGATTATGATCAAAAGAGAAACCGTTTTAATCAAGAATGGCTTTACAACGCCATTTATTGTATGCGTCGGATACATTGAAGGAAATTTAACACTGACATAGGAGCTTATGCCTTCCCTCTCTCAGAAAAAGTTTCGCATCCATCCCTTCACCCCTAATAGACCCGGCACTCTTTTTCACTCCGTATGTTTAATAAACAATGAAGTCTAAACGCCTTCGATCCATCTAGATCAGTTCTAATCTCTCCGCTGTCAGAGCCGAGTTGTTTCACTAGGACTGTCTATAGAGTTTTTATGGATGACGGAGTTGACTTGTTTTGTGGCTGCTTACTTATTTATGTATTATTTCCCTCCCCCTTTGCACTGAATGTTGAATTTTTGGATATAATAATGTCCCATTGTTTCTGTTTTTTTTCTCTCCTCATATCATTCCTTCGGGTGGTTGAAAATACCATTTATCTTAGCCGATTTTGTCTTGTCAGTGTGGTCTGTTTCCTTGGAGATGTATGATGCACTAGATTTCTTTACAGATCCTCTGAAAGACGTGGAAATATTTTTGTCTTGGATTGTATGCGGTGTTGTATTTTTTTTGTTATTATGTATTTTACTATGAAACAGAAGTGAATGTTTTCATTCCGTTTGATATTATACGGGTGTTTTATCTGTGATATAGTTGCTATAAAAATATTTTGGCTTACGAAGAGGCCATCTAGAAATTAAAATAATACTACCTTAGAAGGAATCGCTGCATATGGTGTGACATTAAAATGACTCTTTTCCTATTAAATTATTATTATTTTTCTCACATGATTATTCTTAATTATCAGCTGAAGTCTAATTTAAATACAATTTTTCTTCATTTTGTATATCTAAAAATCGATATACGTTTAATTATTAAAATTTATATGGCTTACAACAAATATTATCTTCTTGTTTTATTTACATGCTTTAAAAAAGATTTTCAAAATGAAACAAAGTTAATCAAAAGTAAGCACCTTAAATCTATTAGAATAATTGTGTTTTCATGAATATATTATTTATTTATTTATTTTCTACAAACTATTTCTTACTTGCTTTTCATCAATACAGCAAGGAATGAAAACATGAATGAAGTCTTACCTGTAAAAGAAGGAATATATATTAATTCAAGCTATTTAAAAATAAATATACTAGAATATTCACTAACTTTTTTTAATTAAAAAGGAGGCAGCAATAATAATAATAATTAGTTAAAATACCAAATAACGTGATGGACCACTTAATTACATCTGTTTTTGTACCTTTTAGAAATAAAAACTATTGTACATGTTTGTCAATTTTTATATACCGCAATGCGTTATTTCAAAACAGTGAATATAGAAAAGAGAAAAGAACCTAAAGGCAGGATTAAGTTACGCCACTATTTGTTACATCCTCTTAATAATCTAAATGACCGTCATCATGACAACATAAAAAAAACTGAGAATGATAAGTCTATATTAAATAGTCATGACTCAACCGTTTCAACGGTGTGTCAGTAATTTTCCCAACACCATTACTGCAAATGCCATTTAAACACATGGTTGTTTATATAAAATTCTATATTCCCTGAATTGATTTTGCCCTTACCCCTAGAGCAATCAAATCATAATGAAAAAAAAGGAATAATCTAAATAAAAAAAGTTTTTTTTTTTTTAAAAATCATGTCAGAAATGATATTGTTTTAGGAAGGAGGTTTGGTTTCGTCAACAACAAAAAAAGGCGAAAAATTGAAATTTTATTATTTGCACGAGCATTTGAAAAAATCGGCTTTAAATAATGTGATGCCATCAAATTTACAAAAGCTCTGATTAAAAAAACAAGCTTATGACTACAGCAAATAAAACCCAGAGAAATGTCATTTTGAGCGCGTGATTATGTGAAATGAAATAAACAGGAAATGCGATATTTTTCTTAAGCAATAAATGCGATACAAAGTTTTTTGGACCGTTTACAATACTAAAGTGACTCATTCAATGAAACAATTGAAATTAATAAAAAATATAATTTAACTTGCGCGAGCACTTAGCGCTTGGCCGTTCAACAAATTATATTAGCAGATTTCATTTTAATCTTTTTATTTTATTTTTTTAAAAGTTTGTTGGACAAGTAAAGTGGTTCTGCCTTTCAAAAACAGCCATGAGTTAAATTAATATCTTTATAATTGATATTTACATAGATATTTGCAGTGGTATAAAATATTTTTATAACTCTTTACATTGATATTAAATATTTCCATAATTAATATTGTTCATACCCCTTACAATGATATTGAATATTTCCATAAATAATTTTTCATACCCTTTACAGTGATTGATATTAAATATTTACATAATTAATTTTTTCATGCCCTTTATAATGATATCAAATGTTTACAATAATTGAATTTTTCATATCCTTTACAATAAAATTAGATCTTTCAATAATTAATATTTTCACAACTCTTTTACAATGATATTAAATATTTCCATACATAACCCTTTACAATGATCTAAACAAACCAAATTTGCTTTTATTCTTAAATGGCAAAATTGTGAATCGATAATTTCTCTGCAACGGCCTAAATAAAAAAAAAAATAATACACTTTTTAAAACAAAATAACAACATAGTCCCTATATAAGAATACACGGATCACGAAATACCCCAATTCAGTAATTGTTACATCCATTAAAAAATACATTTATACAGACATCAGCGGAAAGTCAGTCAGACTCAAAAATACAATGAATCTGAAACCGATAATTTCCGCTTCAGACAGTAGAATACGAGATATAATATCAGCTTACGGAATTTTGTTTGTACAAATTTTAGAACAAAACTAGAGAGACGCGAGCGAACAAAAAGGCGAAGCTACAAGGAAGCAAGATGGAAACGTGAGTTATTGGAAAATCAACGAGACATTGCTGATAAATCAACTCGGAATCCCTTTTGGAATGCTGCCAAATGCTGTAGTTACCGTTTGTTCTCAATAGGTATGCTGGCTTTCCCAAACAGAAAATTTATTTGATGAAGGTACTCGTGGTGGAACGTACCGCTATATGCAAGGCATGAACGATTTTCTTGCCATCTAGGGACTAAGAAATTGAAACAATAACGCTTTTTCTATTTCGAATGAAAGATTCAAAACTTTATGGCTGGATGAAGAAACTGAGTTTTTGTGGTGCTTCTCGTCGCATTTCTCTTTACTTGCCTTCTGTTTTTTTTACTACCATTTTGTTTTCTAGATCTGCATTATAAAATAATTTGTTTTTAGTACCACTTGCGATGCGGTTGATATCCTTTATTGTTATCATAATAGTTATCGTATTCAAATTTTCGTCACAGATGCCACTAAATTTTAACTTTTTTTATTATGGAATATTTTTATTCTGTTTGATATAATAGAATTTTTTTTTTCAAAAAATTAGGGAATCTTATTATTCTATTTCATATGATATAAAGCTATTTTTACTGCCTAGGGTATATATTTCTATTTTTGAAAGATAATGGAATATTTTATGTTGATGGCTTCTTTTAATATTTTGTTATCTTGATCTGCATTATAAATAATAGTTTTTTAGTACTGCTTACGATAACTATTACTATATCTTTCAGTGTTATCGTATTCAAATTTTCATCACTGATGCCACTAAATTTAAACCTTTTTTATTATGGAATATTTTTATTCTATTTGATATAATAAAAAGCTTTTTAAAAAAAATTAGGATATCTTTTTCTTCTATTTCATATAATATAAAGCTATTTTTACTGCCTAGGGTATATATTTCTATTTTTGAAAGATAATAGAATATTTTATGTTGATAGCTTCTTTTAATATTTTGTTTTCTTGATCTGCATTATAAATAATTGTTTTTTAGTACTGCTTACGATATCTTTCAGTGTTATCGTTTTCAAATTTCTGTCACTGATACCATTCAATATGAACTTTTTTTTATTCTGGAAATTTTTTATTCTGCTTGATATAATAGAAAGCTTTTTTTTTTAAAAAAATAATGGAATCTTTTTTTCTATTTCATATAATATAAAGCGTTTTTTCTTTTTACTGTATACGTATATACTTCCGTTTTTGAAAGATAATTGAAAATTTTATTGCGACGACTTTTTTATTATTTTGTTTTCTTGGTTTGTATTATAAAATAATTTGTTTTTATTATTACTTGCTATGTGGTTGATATCCATCATTGTTATCGTATTTAAATTTTTGTTTAAATTTAAACTTCTTTGATATGAAAATTTTTTATTCTGTTTTATAGAATAGAAAGCTTTTTTTAAAAAAATTGTGGAATATTTTTATTCTGTTTAGTATAATATAAAGCTATTTTTACAGCTTAGGGTATATATTTCTATTTTTGAAAGATTATGGAATATTTTATGTTGATAGCTTTTTTTGCGATTTTGTTTTCCTGATCTGCATTTTAAAATAATTGGTTTTTATCACTGCTTGCGATAACTATTACTATATCCTTAAGTGTTATCGTAATAGTTACTGCATTCAAATTTTCATCATGGATGCCATTTAGTTATTATTCAGTTATCTGTTTGATATTATATAAAGCTTTTTATCTGTAGATTGTACATATTTCTGTTTTGGAAAGATTTTTTTTTAACTATGAAATCCTTTTATTCTGCTTGAAATTGTATAAAGTTTTTTATCAATACAGCGGACATATTTCTGTTTTGGAAACACAATTTAATATTTTATGTAGCTAGTTATGGAGATTTTCTATTAAAAAGAGGGGATACTTCCATTTTATTATACATAAATGTGGAGATAAAGATTTAATTACTATAAAACGATATTGAAAACTATAAATTTAAAATAGATAATTAAATTCAAGAGTAAAAGATGCTGTAAAATTTATTTCAGCATTATTTCTGTATTTCATTAAATTTCAGATATTTTTTATCTGACTTCACTCCTATCCACTGTTTCAAATATAATTCCAATGAGTTTCACTCTATTAAGAAGTTAGCTAAATTATGGTGCTGACAATTATACCTAACTGATAATGAATTATTTATTTTCTGTATTATTTTTGAGTTTGAATTAACCGTCATTCCAGAACACGATTCAATTCAGTTTTATTAAATTCTTATTTAGACTAGATAAATATGGATTGATATGAATTTTGATGTGGAGTTTTTTGATCATCTCCAGTACAAGAGTGCGAGCTCTATTGCCGTAAATAAATAACTGTAATTTTCACTTTTACATCAAATGTTCAATTTTTAATCAAAGGATTAATCCGTCATTAAACAGATCCATGAATAAATTTAATACACTATTTAATAAATCCTAAAACTATAACAGGACCAAATAAACTTCATTATAAAGAGATTAAAAACATTTGGAAAAGAAGCCGTGAAGAGAACGTGGTCCGACAAAGATTTAATCGTTGCTTATGGCACTTTTTCAAACCCTATGTCTTTTTGTCAGCAATTTAAACCGATTGAGCGTCCCTTGATTTTCAGTAGCGCCAACTAGGACCAAGAGTACGACTTAGCTACACACACGTCACAACGCTTTTTATGAGGCAGACTTCATTCATGCATTTTTCATTCATTCATTCCTTCACAGATCGTAATTTAGATCTGAAAGATAGAAAGAAATCTCTTAGCCAGAACCCCCAGTGGTATTACTCTAGACATGGAGGACTTTGTGACCATGACAGATTTACAGCTACCACACATTTGGGAAAGTTTCGGCCAGCGAGGTTCGAACTCACAACCTAAGGTATGCGAGAAAAAAGCTCTTCCAACCAGTTAACCAACAAACATTCCTAAATTTAATTCTAAAACCAATATTTCCACTTAAAGGGTGACCATCCAGGACAATATTTGTTATCCATTCCGCATTCTAACCACCTTGCTCACGAAAAGCAGCAGATATTTCCACGAATAAAAATATTTAGAAATATTGACAAGTCGGTATAATTCATAAAAAAAAGACCCCTCAAAGAATGGTTGCTTAAATTATTAATTAAAATTATCTAGGAAACCTTCCTTTTCGCTTTGGAAAGAAAGAATCTAGAACAATAAGAACTCATTTAGAGAAGCAATTTACGGGAACAAGAGGGACCATGAAATTTAATAGGGAAACATTCTCCTCTAATTGCTACAACTGCGACTCGTTTCAAAAGCAAAACATTCTTCAATTAAAGATCCGAATAATTTAAAATCGCTCGACGTGTCATCCGGATCAATACTTTTAACAGCCGACAACAAGAACCAAAAGGACCGTTCTCTGCATGCTTCGATCACCCACATTAGCAAGCGATAATTAAATCATGTCGCATTGTTAATTACTCTTAAAACATAAATTTCAGTCGGTGCAAAAATGTTCCAGATTCGAAAAATTTGTTCTGTTTCTTTGAAGAAACACAGCTAATTGAGACATTAAGTTCGTTAATTATTTTCGGTAACATCGCGAGTCGGATTTCATTTCCGATCGCTTATGTGGAATGATGTTCGTTAGTGATTTTTATTTCACGTCAGCTGGAAAAGAAGTCGACAGTCAAAGTCACAGTGAATCAAGTCCCCATAACATTTAAATATAATTTGCATAATTCCAAAAAATTTAGCTATGCTGGCAGAAAGAAATAACGTGAAATTGTTAAGCCTTATATAAAAGCAATTATAATAGAAATTAAAACTTTTTTTCATGTTTTTAAATGTATAATAATTTATAAATAACAGAAATCAAGGGATAAAATCATGATTTTTTTCATTTTTTATTGCTCATTAAAATATAAATAATAATCGTCTATCCTAGGATAATCATCAATTTATTTTTGCCATTCCATGCAAGGAATGATGCTTACAAGCAATGTTTAATACATGAAAAAAAAAGAAAAGAAA
>JAOUZG010015602.1:1443372-1464339 GCA_026289955.1 Argiope argentata | reverse complement strand
TAGTTCTACGCCAACCTTTTAAAATCGCATTTGCTTTCAAAGAAGCATATATAATAATAATAAAATACTGGTAATAATATAGGCGATTAAAGATGTTGATGAATATTTCCATTAATCCTTTGCTCAATGCTTACGAGGTTTCGAGCTTCAATTATCCATTTGCTTCTATTATAAATAATCCCCTAATGAAAACAACATTGATAGAAGTAAATTATGATGAATCGAAATTTTGTAGGATTTTTGAGGAAACTAATATTTTCTTGATGATAATTAATTTTTATTCTTATTTAAAATAACAAGAATTTTTTTAAAAAAATGAAATTTTTAAAAGTAAATTTTGGGTATATCTTAAAGTTTTCATGCAGGTTCATATCATGGATTAAATCCACATACTTATAAATATCACCTATATATCTAACGACAAATGTCTTAAATACACAAAAGTATTGTTAAAATTAATCAAAAGTATTCAGAGACTAATATATTAATAATATTCTTTCAAGGAAATAAATGGTTGCGTTTTGAAAATTAAATAATATTTATCAAAGTATAAATATTTTTTAAGAATGTAATTTATTGTCTTCAGATGAAAAATGATATTTTTGTAAGTGAAACACCAACAAAATGGCAACATTTTAAAAGAAAACAATACCGCTTTGAATCATAGTACTCGGAAAATCAATAGCTTCTTAGTAAAAATCAAACGTTTTATTTAAAAAAATTATTTTAGTTTATTATTGGCTTTTGAAGAAATGCCAATATAATAAATAAACTTACATAGATTATGTTTTTAATACAAAATGTACCTTGGAATCTTTAGATATGAGTAAATAATATGTGATTACGAAATATGTTCAAAAAATCGTATTGGAGACTAATATCATTTTATTATTTTTTCTTTGATAGTGTTTGATATTTTGCTCAGTTTTTGAGTTGCATGGATGCTTCGATAATAGAATTTCAAGACATTTATTTTAACTCTGAATATCAAATTTCTCAAAAAGAAAAAATATATATTCACCTCAAATTAAATACTACTAAAAAAAGGATTTTTTCTTGTCTTCAGATTATTAAAATTTATGAAAATCCAAAAGGTTTGTAGCGGTAACTTCGCAAACCAGATAACAACTTCCGGCCACGAGTAATTACTTTTGTATAGTGGTTATGCTACTCGGATACATATCGTGATGTTGCACGTTCGGTTCTTAATACCATTCAATCACAATGGTGACCTGCAACCTTGAATAAGCAGCCAACTGTTGTGGCGCCCTCTACCAGCAGTAAAAGTCGTCAAGCACATTAGAAACAACATATAACATCACAAACCATCATCAACTCCAACAACTCACACACGTTCAAATATCGTTCGTCTCCCTACCGATTCACTGGTGGGAAAGTATGTGGTGGAAGCCTCATAAATCACACAACATCCCCCGGACGAGTATTATTTTTGTCCAGTAGCTATGTTAGTCGTCTATAATCCTTAAAGTTGCGAGTTCACTCCTCAACAACCCTTCATCCACAATGATAAAGAATGAGATAAGCTACTACAAAATTGCTATAATGAAAGAAATAACTTACTAAAAGGTTGTTATATTGGATGAGATAGATTATATAAAGTTGCTATAATGAGTTAGGTTAATAGAAAGTTGTTATAAAGAAGGAGATGAAGTACAAGGAGGTTGTTATAAAGGAGATAAGTTAATTTTTAAAAGTTATATTGGAAACTAGATATTAAATGATTCTCACATAATCGCAATAAGGATTTTCTAATGGGGTCATCTTAAAATTATCATATATCGATCACTAAGCCTCAAACTAAGAAATCTTAAATAAAAAAAGCTTTTGCCTGCATAGAAGAAATCAATTTTGGAATGCTTTGCAAAAGAGAGCCCATTATTTACAAATCAAATAGAATACAAAAGTGTTCCGCTTGAAATATATCACAGCATTTGGCAATTGGAAAAAAAATCTTTTTTTATATCAGTGTAAATCTTTTTTTTATATCAATATTTTTTATATCAGTTTGACTATTTCTTACAAAGAGATTACATATACAGTCAAACCTGTTTTCGTGGGTTTGTTATGGATTGCATAAAATAAATCGTGTACATTTTTTTCCCGAAATTTCATAAATAGCTATAACAAGTAATATTTTACAGTATGCGTTAAAGGAAAAAATGTTATGTGGTAAAAGTGAATCGCATAAAAAAAGTTCTAAATTAGAAAATATGTCAATTTACTAAATGATCAGAAAAAGCTTTCCGAATTAAGTAAATAAGTAAATTACTCATGGAATTTTTTTTTTAAAAAATTTCTCATTTTAAAAATGATTAATTTTTCCGAACGCATATAATTCAATACAACTCTTAGTAATTCAAAATACGCATTTTCTTGTGGTGAAGTCCTTAAATTACTTTCGCTACTTGAAGATATTATTATAACATGAATACTTATATTTTTTAGAATATATTATTATTTATTATTTTGGAATACTGGAATTCGTTGACTTGATATACACGTACAATATATATTATAAACTTTATATTACACATTGATACATAGAATAGACATTATAAACATTATAGATTATAGACATTATGTACATATATACACTGGTAGAAATCCCTGCAGTGATCTATAGGCTAAAACCGTTGTGATTCATGTAACATTTCATTCATATAATGATATATTCAAAAGATTGCACAAAAATAAAATTATATTATAAAAAGAGCCCTTAAAATAGAAGTTTCGGGTTATGTAAGAAACCCGGAATATGAAACAAAAGAAATATTTTTAAATTAAAATAAAAAAAACTCTCTATATGCATTGTTTAAATGTTATTACATAGAGTTTCTAAAAGTTTGAAAGGTTTGGCTGAATATAGTTTAAGAATTTTTTTTTAAATAAGTCTAAATTATTTCTGGATATCTGCAATATTCCTGAGTTTCGTTTCGAAGCTGACTTAAACCACTTCGGTTTCGAAACTTTCCACTATTCCAAAATCAATGAATGTCTACCTACTGCATTCTTCCCAAACAGCGGATTCGAAGATTTAGATTAATAACTACAACTTTTACTTCTAGCCTGGCTCGCTGCATTTATCCCAGCAACCTCATCATCATTACCCGTGCCATTAGGAGCAGCAAAATATTGGATTTTCTTCACAAATTAAACCCAGTTTTCGTGCGCGTATCTCTAGTTTAAACTCGATTTGCGACATAATTTTATGCAAATGAAAGCAAACTTCACTTAACGTCCTCATCATGACGGCGTGGGGGGTACGTCTTGAAATGCACGTTCTCTTTCTCGTTGCCAAAGTTTGGGAATTGTAACTTTATTGTGTCTATGTTAATGGTTTGAAACACTCATAACATCTCGGTGTATGTTATGTAGATTATGGAAGGGAGCCTTAATCGGGGGAGTTGTTATGTGTGAATGAATCAGGGAAGGGGGGGGGGGCTCCTTTGGAAAGTTTGCCGAGAGATGAAGTATGTACTTATTCTACAATGCGAGCCCGTTTTCGGGATTTGGTTAAAGAGGGAGAGAGAGAATTAATGTAAGATTTCGGTTGAACATTCAATACAGGATCATTCAATTTCCGTGCATTTCCAATGGAATAAGGAAAGGTTAATTTTGGTGGTTAAAATTGCTTCCTTCGTCCTTGGGATGTTTAAACCACTTTGTTGATTTGCTCTACAAAGCTTTATTAGTCCTCTATTCTGAATTAGATCAATAATGAATAAGACTATTTTTCTGAATTTAAATTATGGGACGATGAAGATAAATGAGATTATTCAGTATAAAGATTGCATTAGACTATGTTGTTGTTATTTTTACTAATGGCACTTGCTATGGACAAGCGCGCTGATGGCCGTCAGTGATTGTAAGTCGAAATGAGCGTCTCTTGTTTTTGAAGTAATGCCAACTAGTGCCAAGAGTACGACTTAGCTACTTCAAGCGTCACACTCGCCGGTACAATCCTTTTTATTGGGGGGGGGGCAAGTTCATATACTTGAAAGAAAGAACACAGAAAAACAACCATGCCCTAATAGGGACTCGAACCCGGGACGCCCAGATCACTGGGAGGACATGCTACTCCTAAGCCAGGACACTTGCTTATTAGAGTATAAATATATTAACTAGAAACCTTTAACTTTTTGATTTCCAAAAGGGGAAAAAATGAGATAAGGATTTTTTGGGTACATATGCTAAATAACAAAGATCTGTATAATATATTTACGTGTTTTCAGAAATTATTTCAATTAATAATTTTGTAGAGTCTCAAGACTCTTTATAACTTTATTATGAGGTTGATGAAAACAACAGAAGAGTTTTTGGAACAGTTATTTATTTATTTTCTAAGTTTCATATTTAAAAAGACAAAACAAACACATATATGACACTGACTGGAATACTATCTAATAACGATCCCCAAGAAGGGGCATGGGAAGTATACTCTAATGTTAATAAAATAACGCCAGCTGTTGTACTAAAAAAAGATGGTCGTAGAGGTATGTAACTGCTACAATTTGAATTTAATTAATTCTTAGAAATTTCTTTTAATACTTAGCCATAACTCTATATGCAATGACATGTTTACTATATAGAACCTGGAGCTCTAAATGTTCAATAAAATCCAATGAAAATACACTTTGCCTGAGAGCAAGTATGCTATATAAAGCGTTAAACACAAAGATTGTTATAAAAATAGTACAAAAGATTAAAATGAATAATACCTCGTAAAATAAATCTAAACAATGTCAAAAATATTGCATTTTTAAAGAAAATTAAATTGAAAATAATTTTACTTAGAAAAAAAAGGCAAAGAAAATCGATAACTTTTTAATTATTATAAAAATTTTCATACATATAAATAATTACGCAGCTTTTTTATTGTTAACTTATGTAAACACATTGATTTAATTAATGACCTCAAATAGATTTTTTTTATATACATTATGTACCTTGAAATGTCTAATTACAAAAAATTATTACGTGGTGACAAAGTAATTCCAACAAATCATAAGTAACAGGTTGTAAGTCAGGTTCTAAAGTAACAGGTTGATTGATTGTAATTAAAAGTAAAGTGTAAATGATGAATTTTGTCTTATTATCTATTATTTTCATTCATACGGTTTTTGTTTTATAGTACTTAATATTTAAGATTAGGCTAGACTTGTGAGATACTGACAAATATTTTAACATATACTATATAATGCATTTGATAGTTAATCTCAAAGTACTCCTTAAATTAAAGAGTTTCATAGTAAAGCATTTTTTTCATAGTAACTGAATGTTTTAGAGAAAATAATTTACTAATGAATTTAATTTAAGTTCGCAAAATGCAGAAGGCAACCTACTGATTGAGAATGTAAGAAACTTCAGAAATTCCAAAAACAGACAACATTCTCCCCCCCCACACACACATACCCAAAGAAAAAGTATGTTCTACTTACCCCAAAATAAAATTTTTAGGGCGTTTAAGATCATCCTATGCCTTTTGGAAGCATTGAAGGCCCTTAAGTAGTATTATAATCACTTATAGGATTCTGGAAATTAATATGCCCCAGAGCAGCAAAATGATAGCATATTTATTTGGGCTGGTATTGTAGAAGAATATTTGTTTCATACTACAATTACTCGGCAGAAAAGCCCCACTAAATATTTTAAAAGAATAATGAGTTCCCAGACTAAACAGCAGGTGTTTGCTGCAATATTATGTTTTATATCATCCGTTGCCATCTTTTCGTTGCTATTTTAGTGTTACAATAATTCCTGTGATTTGACACATTAAGATTGTGGTAATATGTTCTTAAAAAAATAATCGGCGCATGCAAAATTCAAACATATCCGTAACAATGAAAAAATTCATGGAATGGTGGTAAGATTTCAAAAATTGACGATGATCGCTGTACAGAAAATATTAATATTTAAAAAGGACAATGCATTTAAATTTTTGAAAACTGAGGAATGAGTTTTGTTGGTATTTTATGCTCAAAGTGACTTTCCCTAAGTCAATGTAATATCAAAATAAAATTTGTGAAATACGATTCTTTCATTTAATAAGGGAAAAGAAAAAAAAAACATCACGTGAGCTTCAGACATGGGACAGGAAACTTTTGACATCTTAAGTATTCTCATAAATAACCTGAATAAGTCATTATTTCATAAGCAAAAACATAACGCGAGACATTATAAACACCTTCAAACCCTACAGCATGAGAGTACGTTTTTTTTTCCTGAGAAGATTCGGACCATTTATAACAATTATATTTCTAGCGATAAAACACAAATTACAGGAACTTCTTCAGCATTATAAATAGTGCTTAACGATAAGCTAAATTTCAGGATCTTGAGCGTGTTTTTGGAATAAAATATTTATTTATGGAGGGGCATTGCTTTCTTTTGACGGATTCATTTATCAGAAAATGCTGGTGTAATCCATCATGTGAATTAGCACGAAATTCGAAGCGTGACTAAAATTTACGACTGCGTGTTGACTACCTGTTTTGGAGAACAACTATAAAACATAAAGCTGGATTCTGCAACATGGTTTTGCCTCCGGATTTTATACATAGTAATAAAACAGTTGTTAACAGCCTGTTAGTAAGCAAGAGTGTTTTTTAAAATCAACAAATGTAGATTACCCTATGATAACTAATTGCATATATTTATCATTTACATTATATTATATTCACACCATGCTATTATGTATCCGTAATATAGCGTCCTTGCTATATGCGTCTTGATAAGGAAGATAGTTTTACAGATAGGTATAACGGAAGCTGAAAGAATGCCGAGTTAGTGATTCCCAGCTTTGGCGATGAATTTGATGTCAAAATCGAAGATTCCAGTATCTATAAGAAACTTGACAATACTTTCATATCGAAAATCCGAGCCATAACGATTCTTCTTGAAACTTTTGTCTAGGAAATCGAAGAAGCAGACGGTTTAGGGGACGTGAATAGTCGAATAAAGTCTTTTTCCTGCAAGTTTTCTCTGAGTGCATGTTGCTTATTACAAATTTGTCGTTGTCTGTAACGTTATTATCTGTTAGTGTGTCTGTTATTCAATATACAGACACTGCACTAGATCTTTGATCTTTGGAAAACTTTCAGTAGGATTATATATGATAATATAGCATTTGTAATATTATTATACCATATCATTTTCATTATGCTTTTATTATTATTTTATATAATTAATAAAAAATCATTATATAATTTTGACAGTCCTTTTTTTTATCTACTGAAGAGGTAATATATAGCATTCTTTGTAAATTAT
This sequence comes from Argiope argentata, assembly GCA_026289955.1. Classification (NCBI taxonomy): domain Eukaryota; kingdom Metazoa; phylum Arthropoda; class Arachnida; order Araneae; family Araneidae; genus Argiope; species Argiope argentata. Next base: position 1,457,052 of record JAOUZG010015602.1, on the reverse strand, counting down.
AGCAATCTTGTTTGAATAAATGTAAAACTGTCTGATAATTATTTTCTCCAAAAACATATTAATTATTAGTTTTAAAAACTGCCTCATTTTTATTCTATCCATAATCAGAAGTTTAAAAGTATTCTGTTTTCTTATATTTTGAGAATCTTAAAACTTTTTTTTATAAAAAAAAGATGCTATATTTATCATATGCAACTACGTATTAATCAATTAAACAAGCATTTATATTAGTTAATTATTTATAATACCAAAATTATTGATATCATTTCATAAAAAAATATCACTTATTATTTGCTACTCCATTGTTTTTGTATTTTGCGTATAAGTCGGGTTCTTTTTCTTGACAATTTTATATAAAGTGTGTTTTCTCCTTCCTCGTATATGAATTATACAAAGAGAAAATACTGTGATCAAAAATTTTCTTAATGAATTTTTACTTTTTATGTCTCACAGAGTCCTATAAACACAGTTTTGGTATTATTTCTTTTATGTATTGTCTCTTATATTAAATAGGACATCTAATTTGTTAAAAATTATTCTTCATAGAAATGCGGATAATTAAAATTCATTTCATGCCATTAAATTAGTATCAAGTTGAAGTAAAAATAACAATTTTAGAAGATTATCGAAACATTGTACTTTCTAAGATACTCTATTAAAAATTGTTTTCATTTATCCCCAAAAATCACGCTTTTACAAAAAACTCGTGATGCTATGATTAGGAAAATAATTTTCGTTTCTCATATTATAAATGGTATTATTTGTAATTTTTCAAAGTCAACCAATTAATTATGCACCTATAGCTTTTTGTTTACAAAGTATGCGATAAAAAATAATTTTTAATATCGAGTTTTTAAATCTGAAACTTTTGAATGATTTTCCAAATTTAAAAATTTCTGATAATGGAAAAAAATGCAATAATATCTGCGTGTTTGAGAATACCACAACTTCAAACTTGAAATTTCGGATCGGTATCAAATTTAGGATTACCTCTTAAGAAACTAATTTTTCTAAACAATTATTTAATTTTTTTATTAATCAATAAAATTAAACAATTATGAGTATAAATTTTAAAGATATATATATTTTTAATTCACGTATCTTCACTGAAATTCAAGATATAAATCATATATTTTTATCATGTCAGAGCATGATATAATTTTGGGGATGAGTTAGACAAAAAATCCGTTGGCAAAAAATAAAAAAAAACCTTAGGCGAAAAATTGTAATTTTATTGTCTGCACGAGCAGCTCAACAAATCAGCATTTAATAACGCGTTACCATCGCACAAAAACTCTGATTGAAAAAATAAGTACTGACTACAGCAAATAAAACATAGAAAAATGTCATTTTGAGCGAGTGATTATATGAAATGAAATAAATAGGAAATGTGATATTTTTATAAACAATAAATGCAACACAAGATTTTTTTTGGATCGTTGGCAATACTAAGGTGACTCATTCAATGAAACAATTAAAATGAATAAAAATATAATTTAACTTGCACGAACACGTGGAGCTTGACCTTTCAAGAAAATATGCTCTGACATGATGCAAAGCAGATTTCATTTTAATCTTTTTTTTAATCTTTTTTTAATATATTTATTACAATTACCGGTTATATTATTCCTGGTTACAATACTTTATGTGGCATGCTTCAAATTTGATATAAAATTTTTAAAAAGTGATTATATTTATTTTATAATCAGAAATGAATTTTGTTGTTACTAATGGTGCTTGCCATGGACAAGCGTGCTGCCGACCGTCAGCGTTTTTAAGCCTATTTAATGTCTCTAGTTTTTGAAATAGCACTATCTATGCCAAGAGTACGACTTAGCTACTCACTAATCGCAGTCAATTGCACAACCCCCTTTTACAGGGGGGGGGGGTGCAATTACACACCTCACAGATAGTACACACCAAAATAAACCTGCCCTAACCTGGATTCGAACCCGGTACTCTCATATCACAAGGAAGACGCGCTACCTCTGTGCCAGGACGCCAGCAGAAGTGAGTTTTGATTTCAAGAATTGCATGATGTATTGCATGTTTTTTTGTTCAAGTTTACTATCTATCAAAGTTAAGAAATGTCGGAGCATAATCTTACTAGAACATCTTTTTGAAATGCAGACATGAAGAATTATTTTGTCAGAATATTATACTATTATTTTAAATAAAAACTAAAAATGAAGGATTCCTTTACAATTTGGCAGACTATACTTTTTTAAAATGACAAAAAAAATCACCATTTTTCACGACATGTCAAAGTAGTTTAAACTCCACTTCTCTCGAAATCAATTTCATGAGTTCGCAAAATCTGAGTTTTGGATCTTTTCTCGATGTCTGAACGGAACATTATCGTTCATAGATCAACGGAAACGATCATATTTCAGCGATGTGCAATGTTCTGGAATAATAGAAGGACATTAACTGGCTGATTCCCTTTTTTTTTTTTGCTTTCTCTCCCTTATAGACTTTTGTTCTTTGTATATTTCAGTCATGTTATTTTATTTTTCATCAAATCCTTTCTATTTTGGAAGATGAAAGATTGTCCCGGAAATAAGAACTATCGCCAAAGCAATCGAATTTCACGTTGGCGCGTTTTCACATCGCCGGAAAGAGAGAAAAAATCAGATAGGCCGTAAGGAATTGATCGAATGGTCTCATTCTTTTGGACCAACTTGTATTACGTGACTTTAACCTTCCATTTCTGATGGCCGTGTACAGTTTGCAATTGGAGCTGGCAAATAGGTTCTTCCTAATGGCTACTCGGATGTTTGGTTCTTATGTATTTAACGATAAGACCATTCTAAAAAGATGTTATCTTTTGATGAAAAAAATGTATCATTTATATACCATGAGAGACAATCACATATAGATTGGTGATAACAAGTTTATTTTATCATCTCTATAGATCTTTTTATATTAATGCCTTTTTTGTTATTAATTTGAGTTTTTTGCATTTAATTTGATATTAAAAGCATGCCAAATTAATGTATATAATGAATCACCATAAATTGTTTTATTGAATCAAATTAAATTGAACAAGAATAATCATATGATGATAATCTCAGGTTCACTTTACAATGGAAAGAAAAGGTGCAGTAGCTTCTGAGGGTATGAGACTCTGAGCAATCGAGGGCAGAAGTCTGACTTCTAACTTATATGAGGGTGACAGACACACATTCACTTACACAGCCCCTTTTTGCTGAGCGAGGGCATTTACACTACTCACAGATAGTAAGCAGAATAACCATGCCCTTACTGGGAACTCGACCAGATCACGAGGAAGACGTGCTTCCTCTGTGACAAGACGCCGGCAGAAATGATCATATATTAATCAAAAATACTATCTAATAGATACTATTTGATACTCTTCAACTTTTAGGAAAGTATTATCGATGTTTAAAAATGTAACATTGTATCTTTTCTTTATATAGTTCTTCAAGAAAGGAATGCAATGTATTTATTTTTAATAAATTACTGTAGTGATATATTCTATAGGTTTCTCTACAGAAAAACGTTTTATTCTATGCATTCTATATATTTAGAATGTTACATTTATTAAACTAGAAATATTGAATCGGATGTGCATTAATTGCCACACATGAAGCAGCTAGTCCTTGATTATCGAAATCACTACTGTAGCATAACTCGAAGACAACAGATAAGACTCACAGATCTCATAAAGAATGATTAATTTCAAAGCAAAATGTAAAACCGTTACTCTTTGAACGAGCGTTGTTTCGCAAAATAAGCGCGGGGAAGATGCCACAGCGTAATATTCTGGAATGGTCTGTATAATTTTATTTCGAATGTTTGCTTATAGAGAACTTTGCTTATTTTCATGAGCCTCACATCGAAGTAGTTTTCCCGAATAGTGGTGTCGAATACTACTAGGGGAAGTTTAAGAAAGTGTCTGTGGACCTTAATCAACCTTTGCGAAAATTATAGAGTTAAAAGTGGGCAGAAACACCATTTATGAATTAGTAGAAGAAAATAGTAAGAACTATCGAAGAATTTATAGAGATTCATTCTTTGCCAAATCATAAAGCTGTGTAGTAGATTTAAGGAGATAAGAGGTAATAATAAACTCATAAGCACGGCAACCTTTAATGAAATAAGGGAGGTTCTGAAAGCATGTAAAATGGTACACTTTGAGAATCCTCTCCATAACAAGGCAGTAGGTTATAAGTTCGATTGCCAATAACGCAGCTCGCTTTTGGGGTATCTATTTTCCTATTTTAGAATTAATAAAAAATGATTAAGATGGTTGTCACATCTGTCGACTTATCACTAACAAAAAGTTACATCTTGGCACGAAGTCCACCATGTACCTGATTCTCGATATATCGAATTATGCGCATTCTGGTTGCAATATGGTTGTTTAAAACTGGTTTAAATTGAGTAATGATTTTAATTAATCAAGACAAAATAACGCCATAAAAACAATAATTTTCTCGCATGATAATGAAATGTGCGATAGCAGATTTGAATTTTTACCTTTGTTTATTTTTATTGTTTTCGGGATTAGCTATTTCACAAGTTACGACATGTAGGAATAGTTATTCTGAAATTTTCTCGCATTCTCTTCAATAAAGATACTACCCTCCTCCTCTCTTTATTAAATTCTGAAACTTGAATAAAGACACGAATGCTTGGCATGTTATCGGCGAAAAATATTTATAGAACTTACATCTTTGATGAGAATTTTGCATTTTTACTGAATTTATCATATGAATATGAGTTTTGAAACCTTTTTCTTCCAATCTACTGAAAGCAAAATTTGTCAAGGAACTATAGATGTAGTCGGAAGATTAAATAAATTTCATTAATTTAAATTATCATGCTTATGAGTAGTTGCTTTTACATTCATGAATGCGAAAACAAAAATTTACAGCTGATCGATCTTTTGATGATCAAGGTTGAAAATTTGAAAATAAATTACATTTTAGATTCTAAATTTATGCACGAAATATTTATTTAGCCTTTTTCGTTTAATAGTTAAAGTGTTAACTTGTATTTGAACATTAAGAAAAACTCTTTCTTGGAATGGATTTCTTTCCAAATTTGATTAAGAATCAGCAAATTAGACTTTTTAAATCCATATATCAAGCTCAGTTCATTTAGTTTAAAGCATCTTTGTGTTCAAGATACACTGACGGACGGACAAACAGACATATATAATTGAAAATATATATGTTTTCGAACTAATGGAGGTTTAAAACGTGGAGAGTTTTTAAACCACGAGTCCTAATTTTTGGATTATAACAATATTTTCGCTCTAACTCATATATAAAAAAACAAACAAAACTACATCGGTTCTATTACTCTATCGATGATAATGTATTCACACACACACACACACACACACACACACACACACACACACACACACCGTTTTAGAACAATCATTTCAGAATGCTTGCTGACATGTTTATCGTTTTATTTTGCTATACAAATACGAAAAATACATTTTGATACTGAAATTCACCCCTCTTACATTGTTGCGGACATGCATAGAAATGCAGAATATGAAATTACTGTTGTAGCGTGACATCGCAGTGAAAACGAGGTAGATCCGTTTACATTGTTATTCGGTTTACGCCGAAGAATATGAATATTCAGTTTAGGCCATTACGGTGTGTGTTGGGACCAAAGAGGTTTGGGTAATGTATTCCGAACGCTGTTGCTTTTTAGTCTGCCGTGAAATGTATATTTTGCGCTTGCATATTCTTGTTCCATTATTTTTCGATTTATGCTTTTGGACGAGCTCATTCCATGCAGAACATTTAAGCTCCATAGTTTACTTTTCGGTATTAAAAAGCATAATTATGATAAGACATTGCATAATTATCACAACAATGAAAATAGATATATGGAATTCCGCATCAAATACATTTAAAACTTTTCCATGCGTACGTATACTATGCTGTTCTGTTTGAAATTGAAAAAAAAATCACATAAAAAAGTAAATACCTTTTTCAAAATACAGTTTTTCAAAAGCAAAAAGCACTTAAAATTTCTCTGTATTTAAAATTATGAGGATGTTCCTGAAAAAGTATGAAACGTCTTAAAACCCAAAGAAACTGAAATTTGAATATGCCGAAAAGGAATTGGGGTAAAGTCATACGGCATCTAGGGAAGTAAATGCCGTATCCGATGTGGATGTGAACATGCGTAAATGTCTGCTAGTGACGCAAAGAAAAAGCAGGCAGTTGTGTGTTTCGGCCAGTTGAGACCGAGGTCTGATGCACATCGGGCTCTTCCAGTATAAAAAACTATTAGCAATGACCTGTACCAACATACACTCCGTAACCTACGCAAGTTCATTAAAGCAAAGGGCCCAGTATGCTCAGTTATTCTGTTCCGTAATAAGGTTCGTCTATCATCTCCAAACTTACACAAATTTTACAGGACAAGTTCAAGTAGGAGCAATTTGAGAATTGCCTTATAGTCCAGATGTGTCAACCGGGCGATTTATTTAGTCATTTCAAAAAACATCTCGAAGAAAAGAGCTTCAACTCGGATAGTGGACTTGGGGAAATAAAGACTGACTCCTATCGTAGCTACAAGAATCACAAGAAAAGGAAATTCTTCGCCAAGTGCAGTAGTGAGATAATTGCACCCAGATATTTGGTGATTGCTTTTGAATAAAAACTTTGATTATGCCAATTCGTGGCCTTTCATATCTTTTCATTTGAGAACATTTTATACTTATTTCAGAAGTCTAAAATTTCAGCGGTGACAAAATTAAAGGGTTGCATGAATTAAGTATTGTGTCGATGAATTTTGATATATGTTTCCAAATGTTTGACCCACGAGCTTTATTTATAATCATTGAAAGAATCAATCAAAAACAGAATTATTTAAAGCAATTTATTATTCACATCATGAGCTTCTGTTAGATATAGATGATAAAATTTACCTCTATGTATATTTTTTTACTAGAGTTCACATTGAAAATGAAAGGTTTGAGAAATTTATACATCTCCATCAAAATTCCACGATTATTTTCTATGACGTTAATCCTAGTTGCCATAAATAGTCGGTGTCATGGCATACGGGTAGCGCGTCTTTCTCGTGATCTAGGTATCTTGGATTCGAGACCCGTTTTGGGCACGGCGGTTTTTCTGTGTTCTTACTGAGTGTGTGATTGTGCCCCCCTGTAAAAAAGGGGCTGTGCAAGTGAAATGGATGAGTGAGTAGTAAATGTCATACTCTTGTCTCCAGTTGGCACTACTACAAAACAAGAAACGCTGATTAGGCTTAAATCGTTGACTACCTCAGTGAACTTGTACATGGCAAGTGCCATAAGAAACATAGACAGGGACTGACTTAGCCTAGTTGAGACCCGGGGCAAAAACTTCTTTGCTCCCCCCTGCTTAACTACTTTAGTAAGGAAAATTGGACCGGGTTGGCCTGGTTGGTAGAGCGTTGGACTCCCACTCCTTAGGTTAAGGGTTCGAAGCTCACCAGCCAAAAGATTCCCCGAGTGTATGGCAACTGGAGGTCGTTAAATCTGGTCGTGGCCGCAAAGTCCTCCATGTCGAGAGTAATACTACTGGGGGTACTGGTTTAGAGATGATCGTTCTCTGTTCCAGGTCTAAATTACGATCTGAGATGTATGAATGAATTTTCATGAATGTAGTCCATTCCCTAAAAAGGGTTGTTACGTGTATGTAGCTGAGTCGTACTCTTGGCCCTAGATGGCGCTACTTGTAAAACAAGAAACGTATATATCCGGCTTAAAATCTGCTGATGTTTCAGCGGGGCTTGTCCACGGCAAGTGCCATAAGTAACAACAACAACAACGATAATGAAGAATATTCATTAAAAAAGGAAACGTGAAATAAAATTTCTATTCGATTTGAGGGCCCTTCACTTATGCGGGAGTCTGGGGCAGCTGCCCCGTATGCCCCTGCCTTTGTCAGGCCCTGACAACAGCACCATAAAGAACATTTGCCTTTAGCTAACTGTATCCATTTTAAAATTAAGCTGAGTACTCTTTGGCTCATCTAATCTTGTCGTGTTCATTTCTAAATTATAACCTTTAATCTATTTAATAAATAATAGCTGGATACAGATTCCAATTACCCTTAAAAAAGTAGTGCTTGAATCGAGTACCTACTATATTTTCTTTCTCAAAAATCCGTTAACTTGGCGCAATCTCTCACCAATACAAGAGCCAAGCAGACAAACAATTATTATTACATTACTTAGAGAAAGGAGCCTTACCTTCTCCCCCAAAAAATCCCGAAACAAACGAAGAAAAAAATAAAATAAAAGAGCTCGGAGTGATTGCAGCAGATAACAAAAGCTTTGATCTGTCAGGGGCTCTGATTAGTGATAGGAGCGATGATCGACGGCAGTAAAAGCACTTAGGTAACGGCTCGGGGCAATCACAACAATGAGAGAAATAAATGGACGTTCTCATCATCCGAACCAGTTTGTTCCTCTAAGACAAATGAGGACACACCCTCGATGGTGATGCAGTACTCTTTTTTGCTTTTTTTTCGTCGATTATATATCATGGCGGATATTGTTATCTAGTAGCGCACTCAGATCAAATTGTAATTATTCGTCTGTCTATCTGTCCCGAGTATTGTTATTTCGGGTTATTCGTTTCAGGACGGTACATTGTTGTACTCCGTTTAGGGGTGAACAGACTACAACAGAGAATCGAATGGATATGAGGATACGTGGGTTTAAAAAGCTTTAACTCTTGTTAAATCGATTTAATATCGAAGCTCACCAAACTTTTATTTATAAATATTCGTCAAAAGTAATGTTTTGACTAATGGCACTTGCCTTAGACAAACTTCCGCTGATACGATCAGCAGATTTTAAGCCTAAGAAATGCGTCTCTTTGTTTCATACGTAACTTCATCTAGTGCCAAGAGTACGACTTAGCTGCACAGACGTCACAACCCTATTTAGGGGGAGGACTACATTCATGCAAATTCATTCATACATTTCAAATCGTAATTTAGACATGGAGCAGAGAACGATCACCTCTGAACCAGTAACCCCAAGTGGTATTATTTTCGACATGAAGGACTTTGTGACCACGAACAGATTTAACGAGCGCCAATCGCCACACACTCGGAGAATCTTTTGACCGGTGAGCTTCGGGCCCGTAAACTAAGGAGTACGAGTCCAACGCTCCACCAACCAGGCCATCCCGGCCCATAAGTTATGTCTTTTCTATAAATACGAAATACCTATTTGTATTGTTATGCTTCCATCATGATATTATAAAACATTTATAATAACGGGAAACGCCACACAGATATTGGGAAATATCTTGTTCTAAAACGGATGAAAGTAATATAGAAATATGTTTCGAAATATCAGTTCGAAAATATCAACTGTAATTTTGCATATGAAATAAAGTTATATTCTAAATAATTCGCAATTTACTCCAAGGCCCTTTATTCTCAGTTGATGTAATGATTTCCAATTATTAAAAATTCAATAGCCTATATATATAGACTACTGAATATAGCCCCACTCAAGAAATTTAGTTGCCTATATTCTTGAGAATATAAAATCTTCTTCTTATAGCATTAGAGATATTATCATTCTTAGAACATTCTTGAACATACTCTTCTCTTCTTAAAAAATTAGTATCTGCTTCTGCACTTCCATTATAATTTCTTATAAATAAATAAATTTATTGAATAAATATTTCTTAGAAATGACAAAATAGGCTTTTTCTTATGTATTCTTACATGAAAACCCCCATACATTAAACTTTTTTTTGAAGTTAGATTATTATTTCTTATTAGAAAGTAACAAATTCTAAAAGCAGGAAATAAAATCTTTTTTCTTTTTGGAAAAACAATTATTTAAATAGTTTTTTTTCCTTAATCCTTTTCACTCCGATGGTGCCTCTACCATTCAAAATTGTGCATCATTTTGACGTTTTATTTATTTATTTTTCAAATGTGATTGTTAAAAACGCCTAAATAATGGTTGAGAGATGTAGATTAATTTTTCAAAAGAAATTCGACATAAAAGAATTATGTATATTTATTTTTCATAGCAATAAACAAATATTTGTATTAGGTGAATAATTTTGCATCTAATTATTTTCCGGACTGCAAAGGATTAATCATTTAATGAAAAAAAATAGTTGCTTCAAAAGGCGTCGATAGGGAAAAAAAGGCAACATTATAGGTTGGCACTATGTAGATTTATTTAAGCAATAATAGTACATGATATAACCAAAATAAGACATTTAATGAAGCCTGTGTGAGTTAAATAAAGCATGCAGTGGTTGATTCTGCGGTGCTATTTTCATAACATCTGCGATACAAAAGCAATTACTTTTGTATTGTGGATATGTTACTTGGTTATGATCTTCAATAACCACGATGGTGACCTTTGTCAAGTGAAGGTCGAGCTACGAACTCACAATACTAGTGTTTGTAGCCGACTAACATAACCACAATTCAGAAGTAATTGCTAGCGTACAGTAGATATTATCTGGCTTATGAAGCTAGTGCAGCAATTCTACTTTATTCTATCAAACAGCATCTTTTAATTATTAATAATTCTTAAGTAATTATGAATTATTTTTTAAAAAAATGTGATTCTTTTAAGAGTTACTTAAATAGATGCCCGTCTTCTTCAGAACATAATTTTAATTTTTTTTACCTTGCCTAATTTTAATTTTAATTATTTTTATTTTTTTTATTTATATTTTAATTTTTATTATTTTCAATTTACCTAGGATGAAAATGATGAATATTGTAATAAAGTTTTATTACAATATTTATCATTTTCATCCTTCTTTACAATATATATACAGCTTTTAAAAATAAGTTTTCTAGGTAATAAATAAACTTTAAACATTTCATTCTAACTTTAATTTCTGTGTACTTTGTTGTGGTAATAACATTTAGCTCCACGCATTCTAAGCCGCATAGCAAATAGATTTTTTGTTCACGAGTTCTTTAATCCGAAACCCACCTCGTAAATTAAATTATCAGATGCGACACATCCCACTGATAAAACCACCAAAGCAAAGCTCCATCATATTTCATTAGGCCCATTCAATCCTTCCCATAGATCGCGAGCGATGTGTCACCCTATCTCCGTGGATAAAAAGCATCGCCCTCCCGAAGAAGTCCAATTTGTTTCTGGCGCGTCGGGCACGAATGGTGCCGTCGGCCGGCTTTATAGAAAGATTATTCGGCGTGTCACAGCAGCGGACCGAAGGTGCATCAATAACATTCTAATTCAGAGTGTCGGGCCCATTCGCGACTCTGTCATCGCCCGGCCATTAGCGATAGCGGCCGATTCATCACAGGCCCCGGGCTCGCGTGACAACAAAGTGAGACACTGATAAAAATCTTTCCACGGTCCTCTTTTCTCGCACTCGCCGGCGATTGGCGATTAGGCGAGCGTGGAACCGATTTGTAAAGCGCGCCCCTCCCCCCAAACCCCTATCTGTCTGAGGTGCGACTCTGTCTTGCGGATTGGATTAGTCGAGAGCGTGGTTTATTAGCTGTCTTGAGGAAGGCCGAAACTTGATGGTGGTCGTTAGGTCTGGAGAGATTTAAATCGTCGTTTTGTTGTATCTTTGGAATTTCCGAGTGTAATATCGCTATATGATATTAAATCGAAGCGGTTCACTAAACAGAGATAAGTACACTTTCCAGAATTGAAATTAATAGATCACTCTGTGATCTAATTAAATAATTAGATCACAGAGATAAGTGATCTTTTCCAGAATTTATATCTCATATTGGCTGTAAAATCGTATTAAATAGGGAGTGAGGTTTGTAAAGAATTTTTAATGAATTTTATGTGTGTGCTTTTTGAAACTTTTTAGCAATAATTTTCCACGATATCTGTATAGAAATATCGATAAATATACATAATCTCATGGTGTTAGATAATTCTCGAGAAAGGCACCATATTCAGCTTCCTTTTTTTTTTATTCCTCGAAAATTTAAAATAGAACTATAAAATAGAGTTGATGTAGGATAGTTTATATGTATTTTCTGAACATGCTTGTAATCTACTATTTACAGAATTCCTGACTCACGCAAACTCTTATTTGGTTTCTCCTTGAGTGTTTCAATTTTTTGTGTTTAGTATCGATATAGGATATTAATAAATCGGGGCGGCTTACTATTGCCTCGAGAGATGTCAATATTAATCGGGAATGAGGTTTGCAATTATTTTTTTTTAAAAATAATTGCAAGCCATATCTAGATTTTATGTGTGTGCTTTTTGAAACTTTTTAGTCATAATATTAGAAGATATCTATACATAAATATCGATAAATGACATAATCTTATGATGTTAACTAACTCTGGAGAAAGGCAATTCATACCCTGTTTTCTTATTTTACTTTGATGGATTAAAATTCGAAAAAGGATTGAAAATATAGAATTTATTAAGGATAATGTATATATCTTTTCGGCAAATGCTTGTACTCTGCTGTTTTCAAAATTCCTGACTAACTCTTATTTGTTTTCTCGATATGCGTTATATTAATTAATAATCTGGATAATTATAAGAGCATATGTAGGAAGAGATGCATTGCTACCTTGTGAATTTTGGGTTACATATTTGAAAGAGCTATTATTTAATGCATCCATTCATCTTTCATAAATCCATTATGTATTCGCAAAATTGTTTTCGAACTTGATGCTGATTCGCAAGAGATATTAATTATTAGAAATTGTTAGATTTCAAAGACCTGTCAATTATGTTATTGATTCCATCCATTGATATGCGTTCATGATTATAGTTCCAATGCTTTTTTTGCATGCAATGATTGGTGTGGCTTTGGTGAAAAATAACCATACGTTTCATAAAGGTTTAATATCTGATGAATGTTATTAGGATGTGAGAGCATGATGTTGTTTTGGTCAGAAGGTTTTGATGCCTCCAAAATTTACGGTCAAAAAGATTTTTGACTGCTTTTACCAGTATTGCGTTATTATTATGTATGCTTCTTTGACAGCAGATGCGTTTTTAAAAGGTTGACGAAGGACTACGACATCATAGCTGTTATTTCATCTCAAAATCGGTCGGGCTCCAAAACTTTGTTTGCCATTCAGAAAAATTTAAAATTAATGCTTAAAAAATTAGCATTAATTATATAGAGAGAGGGGGGGATAAAGAGCAATAGAGAAATCCCGTGATTGTTTCAAACCGGTTTAAATGGTTAATGACTTAAGTCAATCATGTTAAAAAATGACATAAAAAATTGTAATGTTCCCACGTGATAACTTGAAATTTACGATCGATTTCATTTTATTTTTCGTTTTTCCTTTGATTTTTAAGAGAATTACAAAATATTAAATTTTATATTAATTTAGAATCTTGTAATAACCTTGTTCTGAGCCTAGCAACCATTCAATAGTGTGAATGCATCTAGCTCAGGTTCGTTCAATAGATGCCTATTTCTTTCGTTCTTAACCTTGTTAATTATCAGACACGGCATTCTAAATTTAACACTGAGTAAGTGGCAACAACTTTCTAACCCTTTATTTTGCCCTAAAAATTGATTTAATATCTGTAAAGTTAGAAAATTTAAAATTATGGAAATAAGTACAATTTATTCCGTTTATTCAAATCTGATTTCTTTAGGCTATTTTATCCGTAGTAATTTTATTATAAACTAGCCGCCTTTGGCGACCAGTTGGTTCGCCAATA
>JAOUZG010015602.1:1422983-1442972 GCA_026289955.1 Argiope argentata | reverse complement strand
GGATAGAGACCGATAGAGAAGTCTCGTGATTGTTTCAAACCAGTTTAAATAGGTTAATGACTTAAATGAATGAAGATAAAAAACGATTTAAAAATAATAATGTTCTCACATGATAACTTGAAATTTACGTTTGATGATTTCATTATATTTTTTGAGGTTTTTTTTTAATTGAATTGTTTTTTGAACGAATAAATATCTTATTATTCATGCACTTTGGGGATGAAAGTCAATACTTTTGAGATATTTCATAAATTTTTATATATTTCGATATAACTGAATATAATTTTTATGTAACTGAATTGTTTTTGTTTTTTTGAGTACTTAATAATTTCTAAATGCTCTTCATGCAGTTGGAAAAAATACATCAGTAGGTACATTTCGTAAAAGATATTTAAAATTTTTGTACGTCAAAGCCAGCTGTCGAACAATTATTCATGAATCGTTACTAAATATATATATATATTGAAAGTAAATGCAAGAAAATTATGATACTTTATACATGAAGCAACTAAATAAAAGTAGTGAACAAGAAGATAAATAGAAGAATAAACATTATTTTAAAATGAATAAAAGAAAGGGTACTTTATATTGATTTCTCTCGATTCTGTTTTCTTTCGGCATCATAAAAAGACCATTTGCATGATTAATATCCCTATTTAAGGAAGTCGCAAGCTTTTCAAAGTGAAATGTTGTTGTAAGAAAACAGTAATTTAATTTCATCGAACATATTATTCATTTCACTTTTGTTATTCTGGTATAAAGGTCTAAAAACAATTTCTAATCGTTATTTTCAAAGAATTTCAATTAAACATTCTTTTATTTTTCTTATTATTTTTCAATAATAATACCAAAGGCAATGCATTTTTTTTCATATCAGTCTTGTAGAAATATAAAATGTAGCATTTAAAACGATAGATTTGATATTTTGAACTTTATTTAAATGATTGTGGATATGAAACATCTTTCCTTAAAATTAAACAAGCAAATGGTTTGAAGTATTTCTAAAAACAAATTTAATCTAAAAACTTAAAGACGAAACCTTTGATCTTCTTTTTAAGAAGTAAGCAGTTAATGATTCGTCTTTGATCTGTCTCATTACCCGTTTTCAGAAATTTGGATTTGGGAAAAAAATTTGAAGTTGAAGAATCTTTGATAGAAGACTAATTTTAATAAACAAAAAAAAATCTGTTTCGTAACGCATAAAAAAAGACAGAATTGTAAAATTAATAACCGAATTAAGTATTATCGCGATATAATGAATTTTTTTGCCCAGAGGCAACGTACCATTTCCAAAAAGCAGAAATATCATAAATGAATCACATATTTTTCTAAAAAAAACATTATAAATTTAAGTAATAATACAAGAGATCAGACTTTGAATTATTCACTTGAAGTGCTTGAGAATAATGCCTAAAAGCCTTATAAATTAGATGAATCCATTTTCAGAAGATAATTGGAGGATTTCTGATAAGGTAGTTGCCTGGGTCTGCTTGCCAAAGAAAGGTCTACAGACAGGCCTCTTATAATAATTTTATAAATCTGGCCTACAAATAAATTTATAAAAATACAAATTATATTAACATGAAATATTTTTATATTATTACATTTTGTCAAGCGTAAATAGTTAAATCGGTAATTACGTATTATGCCGTCCAATTTTATCGCCAAATTTGAAGTCAGCTTCAATGAGTTGCTAAGCCTCCAATTATGGCAATTTGACAATGGTGTAATTCGTTGATCTTTATCGCCAAATTTAAATCCGTCGTTAATGAATTACTAAACCACTGGCTATCATCGGTGAAGACGGTATAATACGAAAGCTATATTTATTATTAATTAATTAATTTATTATTATACATTATTTCATTTTGTATTATTTCTTATTCCATGAATTTTATTATTCTGCCTTATTAAAACAAGCCTAATATGCCTCTGCCTAGAGCTCCAAAGTGCTTAAAACAGGCATTAGAAAAGAATAAAAGAAACTTGATATAGTTTTTCATACAAGTCAGAACGCTATAATTACTGCCAAATGAAGTACGACTACGACAGGAATTTTCGAAACAAATATTATCGTAACTCTTTATTGGCAATTCTATGAACACTAATCTATTTTAGCTGAACATTGTTAACAAAAAAAGCATTATTTTTTATTGTTGTTTCTAATGGCACATGCTATGGACAAGTTCGATGACACAGTCCGAGATTTTAAGCCAAGTGTGCGTCTCTTGTTTTCAGTAAGGTCAGGACTACGTCTTAGCTACTCACTCATCACTTTCGCTTGCACAACCCCTTTTTACAGGGCGACACATTTACACTCCTTACCGATAGAACATAGAAGAATAACCATGCCCGACGTCCAATCGACGTGAAAACAAATTTTCATTTAAAAAACTCTAATAATTACTATTTTTGGCCAAAGTTCGTATCTAATGCTATTCTCAGTCTTCAATGTAATTAAGTTTTATGGACAGGTTTAAATGCATTGCAATTTTTTAAGCTTGTTTATACTTTTGATTTTGATTTTAATATTTCATTCGCATTTTATATTATATCACTTTGCTTGCATTTATTTTTATTTTCTCTTATACGATGTTTACAAGAAGAAAATCCAATAATCTTTGAAACAGACAGCTTTAAGATATAAAAAAATGATGGAACTTTCATTTTCCAAAATCCGATATACATCCTTTTAGAATAAATTTGCCTGCATGTCTGATTACTTGTACACATGATAGCTAGAATATGTACGGAGGAAAATGCGGTATTCTATATTCATACTATGGTATATAACTACACTATAGTATAGTATATATACTTTAGTGTCTATAGAAGAAATTTGATAAAATTTGACGTATGATTTTATTACTAGAATTGCAAATTTATATTAAAATCAATTTGTCTATGCGTATACTTAAGGATATGAAAATTCAAAATAAAAAGAAAAAAATAGATTATGTTCGCACTAGTATTGTAGAATTTTATCAAATTTTTGATTGTTATGTCAAGGGGAAATGATTAAAATACTTGCATAGTTTTTATATTTATATTCACTTTGAGACTAATATAAATGCAAAGTTCACCATACTCATACTGATAACTATTAGGGAGCATGATAGAAAGGGAAATATTTCAGTTGATCTTTATTTCAAAATGTACTTTTCCCACCATTTTTCTTTACGACCTCTGCGACAAATCATCATAAAATAAAAACCGTTAAGAGCTAAAGTCTCCAATCATTACTTCTCAGCTTCTTGGCGAGAATTTTGGCGATGTGAGTGTAATTTAAAAATTGCAAAGTAAACATGGGTGGTTCAGGAGTGTCTACTTCTGTAGAAACTAAATTTTCTCATGATCAACGATTAATGAAAACTTGCCTACAAGTTGATGGCATGATTTACCGTTTTGCTCCATAGATTAGTGACCACAAGAAGATCTGACCAATGGATGTTTTTTCTTGAGTGGCCGCGATGTGAAAAGAAGGGAATGTTCGAAAAAATTCGTTTTTTTTAAAAATTATTTTTAAGAGAGTGTAAAATTATGGAATATAAGTAACTTGGTATCTTATGTATAATTGAATTTGACGATATCGGCTTGATCTGAAAAAATTATACAATTAATCCATTATCTTGGCGTTCTTGGCACGATTTGAAAATCGCCATTTAAATCCGGAAGTATCCAGCTAAAATAAAGCACAAGCATCTCCAAATTCTCGCTTAACTTAATAAAGCAATCCAGTGTCATTTTTGAAGAAATTTAGCGGGAATTTAGTATTATAAGCAGATGATTGATTGAATGATATTACAGTCTAGACTGTTGCTAAAATATTCTATTTCCTCATTCCATTATCAAAAAAAAAATATATGCACTTCACCACAGTATACATATAGGATATCCCACAGGATCATTTTATTCAACTGTCATCTGCCTTCTTTTTGTTTTGTGAACACCCGATGATATATGTAGTTCAAAGCGAGAGTTGTAAAATGTTAGATCGTTTCCCAGAGGAAGATACTTTTAATTAGTACAGCCTTCCAGAACAACGCCATCTATCGGGCTTTTGAAAAACTGTCCCAATCAATATTAAACCAGAGGCCCCACTAACATCCGTAAAAGGAAGACGTCTGTCTTCACGCGTTAGCGGTTCCCGCTTGCAAAGCTTTGCGGCTACGAGGTAATATGTTTTCAGTCATAATGTTTTCCTATTTCAAATGTCCTCCTAGAGGAAATAATCCAACTTTCTGTTTATTTAATATCTCCGTTCTTTTAATTCTAATTAATATTTCCCTGTAAATACCCCCCTTTAACTCTAAATAAATTCTATTATTTTTTAAGAAGTCTCTTCATCCTTCGTTTATTTTAATATTGGTTTAGAAACTAACCCGTAAATATTAAAAACACCCTAGACATCAGGCCACTAAAATCCCGCTATCTGAAGAGTCTAATTTTTGGAAGATTTATTTAAACTCCCACATACATAAGACAAGCCTATAAACGATTTACAAAGATAACTGATTTCAGTCAATTACAACCATGATTGACTACAAGTGGTTTCAATTTGTAACAAAGTTTTCTGAAAAGCTTAATTCAACTTTTCAACGCCACTAGATGAAATTGCAGACTACTTAGAAGAGTTTTAA
This sequence comes from Argiope argentata, assembly GCA_026289955.1. Taxonomy (NCBI): domain Eukaryota; kingdom Metazoa; phylum Arthropoda; class Arachnida; order Araneae; family Araneidae; genus Argiope; species Argiope argentata. The sequence continues at coordinate 1,438,332 of JAOUZG010015602.1, read as the reverse complement.
GATATGATCTCATAAACTTAACTTCCTTTCGTGCAATTTGCATTATTGTTTTCTGCAATAAATAGAGTTATAGTGGAGTTTATTAAATTTGGCCAGAAAAGTTTGGAAAAACGTAATTAATAATGAACAATTACTGTCTTCAAGGGACGAAGACCTCGTTTATCCTGCAGTGCAATCGATAAAAGTATGCGAGGTATTTTTCGAAGACTTAATTACAAATTCTCGCTTCGTTTCTCGATCGATGCAGCCATTTTTTTTTGTACTTTACGCTCCATGGCTTAAAACAATGTCCGATCTATTAGAATGGGGGAAAAAATTAATTTCTGGGAATATCTTTCGTAAGCCAAGATATGCCCATATAAATTTTATGCCGTTTCTTTCTAGGTATTTAGGATTTATGCTAGTTGACTTACGAAATTATGAAATTCATATGCGGCTAATATTACTCGCAGCTTTTACATTCGGTTGGAGGATGTATTACTAGATTTTTTTTCTTTTGATAGTTTGGTGTTTCTTGTTTAAATTGAAAAGTATCATTATTTTTTTATGAACTCAAAAAGATATAAAAATAGTAATGATATTAGCAATTTTTTGCCTTCATTAACCAACTAAATGACATTTTTCTAATTCATGAAAAATGTTGGTTCATATATGAAATATCAAAAATACTACAAAAATATCGACAATTTCATTATTTTTCTTAAATTTTATTAAAACTAGTATTAATATCTAATTTTTTTAGATAAATTATCGAAGAATATGCGATTAAAATATTTATAAATACTATTTTAGAAAATAATACTAATATTTAAGTATTTGGAATCAATAATTAATTTATTTTTACATTTAAAATTACTGTTTTTACAAATGTTTAAAAAAATGTATTTTCTTAATATTTTAGCGTAATACTCATATACAACGATATGCAGTTAGTCATAATAAGTTTAATAATTGTATATATATTAAATTATATGGGATAAAAATTACATTTTTCAATACCTCTCGTAAAAGCATGTTTTTAAGCAAATTAGAAAATGTCTTGTATAATTATTGGTTATTAATGAAATATTTACCCACTGCATTATATAATCTCAAAAAAAAAAAAAATCCCATGAAAACAGTTTAAATCCTTTCGCCCAAATACAAATATGTAGGGTTTAATATATGATCAAATAAGGTTTCCTTTTTGTCAGTCAACATACAATATTAATTTTATTATCCTTTGTATCACGATTGAGTAGCTTATCTTCATCTATATCTATACTTATAATAAACAATATTGTTAGACATTTTGTACTTGTATGATAGGTCATATCATTGAGTGCCCGACCCGCCCGGCTATAAAATGACAGAATGACTGAATTACTCGAGGGAACTGTGGTTTTGTCCTAAGGGACATCACCGGTCATGGTACAGCACTTCTCGAAGGAAGTACGTCCCGTCATCGATGGGAGGAGCCACCCCCCTTTTAATATCTTTTCCAGAGTGGCGAGATCCAACTACCATACCGGAAGCATCTCGTACTCTTTTCGAGGTGGCCCGGGGTGTACTTGTAGTTTAAAAAACACTTGATCGTTAAATTATGCATTAGGTATTGCCATATTGTATGCTGTTGTTGTATGCATTATTGCATATGCATACTTGTCTGTTGAATTACACGTTATGCGATTATCACGAATTTTCACACTATACTTATAATTCGTATATTTTGTGGCGAGTGATTGAATAAACATCTGCAATATGTGGTCTTTTATCTAAAATAAATGGTTTGAAATCAATTAAAATTAATCAAAAACATTAATTTACTATGGTATTCCGTTAACAAATAAAGCTAATAAGTATTTAAACACTAAATAATTGTAATAAATACCATTTTTAAAAGTGAAATATCAAATTATTCCAAACAATTTCCTTTACAATAGCCTAAAAATGATTCATATAAATTTTATTCAAACTATAATGAAAAGTCCTTAAATTCTTCAGACTCCCACAATATTTCATCCAGCCACCCTATTCACCCACAACCCTTCTTTACAAATAGCACAATCACCACTAACAAATGGGGCGAAAACACATTTCGCAGTTGAAGACCTCTCCACCCCCTTTTACATTCCTACATTACCACTGTTTGCATTACATCTTCTTAAGAGACAGCTGTACCTTAGTGCCACCCTCCCTACTCAGCAATTAAATGAATGGTGCAGGGGGGGGGAAGAAGGGGGTGTTTTATTAAGTTACCCCCCTCGGAATCTCGGCGCAGTCACAATTAACATACTCTTATTAAAGGATATGTATGCCCTATTGGCTCCTTCATAATAGGCTTAAGGCTCCTGTTCCAGATATTGGTCCCTTCAGGGATGGGTCGTTACCTAATTGACCCCTGGAAAGCACTCCATCTTTCTGGATCGTAATGAGGTTGCTTTTTCGAGACCGGCATCTAACTTTTCTCTTAAGGCAGCAGCGAACAATGAATTTTGCATGGGAAAAGTTGTGGGTTTGCAACTTGGAAACTTTTTGCTTGTGATGGGAATAAATTTTTCAGAGCTGTAAGTGTTAATTATTGCGCCATCAACGGGGTTTTATCTTGTTGTTGTTGTTGTTTTCTTGTTGTTTCTTATGGCACATGCCATAGACATGAGGTAGGCAGCGATTTAAGACTAATCAGCGTCTCTTGTTTTGTAGTAGCGCTAACTACGGTAAGAGTATGACTTTTACTACTCACTCATCACATTCATATGCACAGCCCCCTTTTAAAGGGGGGGGGGCATTCACACACCTTATCGATAGAACACAAAAGAATAACCATGCCTGAACACAGAAGAATAACCAACCAACCAAAGTGGGACACCAGATCACGAGAAAAACTCGTTACCTCTACTGCCAAGACGCCAGCTGTCTTGGCGGTAAACATTTATATAAAAGTTGTTCTGAAATGATAATGGTTGTTTTCTGTAAAAAGTGTTTTGTAAAATTTCCATACCCAAATATTAATGATTTGGGTTTGGAAATTTAATTTTAGAATATTTAAATAAATAGCAATATAAAATAAACAATACTTAATTTTTGAGTCATAATGTCAAAAAATATGCCCCTTCTTAAAAGTATAGGCGTTATTTAAACCTTTTTGCAGCTTGCATTTTTTTCCACAAATAGAAAAAATTTCAGGTTTTATCAAATGTTTATAACTATTTAAAATTTCAAATTAGAACATTAACATTTTAAAAAAGTAGTTATGGAATCATAACAATTATTTTTTATACTTTATTTATTTTATAGAAATGTCTAGAAGAAATTTCAATAAAACGGAGACTAAAAACTTGTATGGCATAACTTTATAATAATTTATAAAATGCACGAAAATTTCAGACTGAAGTTTATAAATTTTAAAGTCACAAACAAATGCTTATGAATTGAGTTAAAATTAAATATCATGAATTTGGTTATAACGACCTAGATAGAATTAACAAGGTTTTATGCTCAGTAAATGTATTACCTTCCTGAAAATAGAATGAAAATAACTTTTGTAGAAATTCAGATCAAACACACATCATACAATTCATATTTAAAAAAAATCGTTTTTAGGCAAAAATTAAATGTTTACCATTTTGGAAATTATTTTTCATTTTTTTTGCTGATAAAAGTACGTTAGGTCTTTCATTTGAAATGTTGTCGCTACTTATGGCACTTCCCCATGTTCAAGCTCCCCGCGGATACAGCAGCAGAGTTAAGCCGAAAGGAGCGTCTCTTAAAGTAGAGCCAACTAGGGCCAAGAGTACGACTTAGCTGCACACCAACCACATTTGCTTGCACAGCCCCTTTTCCCAGGGGGGGCACAATCTTACATCTCACAGATAGAACACATAAGAACAATCATGCCCAAACAGGGACTCGAATCCGGCATTCCCAGAACACGAGGAAGACGCGCTACCTATGTGCCAGAAAGTTGGATTTCATTTGAAATAAAATAAGGAAGGGATAAATTAAAAATTAAGAGCTTAGTTATGTTAACATCTCGTTTTTAAAGCAAAATTAGAAGTATTTCGGGTCAGGCGTCGTAATTTTGAGTCGAGGTCAGAGGACGAGGAGACATCTGAGTTGGCACCCACATTCTAACCTTGTAAACCATCGGAAGGATGTTTGTTCCCGACTAATTATATCGTGAACCAGACCAGCTTGTACGGTGGTTCTTCGGAAGAATTTGGACTTGAACCTGAAATCCTCCGATTCAGCAGCGAAAACTTTACCCCCCAAGCCACAGCGTAACACAAAATTTAGATCTTATAATTCTGTTTAAATTTAACAGAACTTACATTAAGTTAATGGGAATTAAGTGTATTGAATTTAATAGCTAAGTTTAAAAATTGGCTTTGAATAATTACATTTAAAATGGGAGAAAAAGAAGATATAACAATAATGGGTGGTCCAGAAGAATTTTTAAATCTTCCCAGGTATACACTACTCACAGAAAGACACAAAACAAATGGAATGAATAAAGCCTACGTCACTGCAGCTGTGGAAAAGTATTTACGTTGAATATTTACAGTTAATTTAAATAAAGTAAAGCATATCAACAATGAGTTCCAGATTAATTGTGGAAATATTTCAGCCATTCCTCCTGCATCACAACCTTCAAAATGGAATCTCTGAAAGTGCTTTGAGGCGACTTTAATACAGCTGAGAAAAGCTATTTGCTTTCAAGAAGAAATAAATAACAGTTTTCATTCTTCAACTCCACTTTTTTTCTTCTTCAGAATAATCATAAAGAAGAAGAAGAAAAAATAACTAAGTAAATAATAAACAAATATTTCGACCTTCTGGCAAAACCTCAAAAACGCAGCATGAGCTGGAAAAAATCTTCAGAAAATGCTGCTTGTTAAATCGGAAGAAAAAAAATATTTAAAAGAAAAAAAATCTTTTTTTAAAAACTGTATATATTCTTCCAAATCACCGTAGATGTTTCTGTGAGTTTCTTTTCAAAGTTTTCTTTTGCAGAAAAAGAGAGAAAGAAAAAAAAAATATTAATATGTTATAGATTTTTTTTTGTGTGCCTTTCCCTCTTCCAGAAACTAGTCAAAAATACGACTTTTCCATTTGCAAATTCCTCCAATGGTTGGGTAGTCGATTTATTCTCCATCTTTCATTTCTATTCACCAAGAAATAATAAATAAAGCAATGGTAAGGGATCGAAAAGCCCTGCTGTAAGGGAACCTCTATTATCCGCGTTTGCCTTTTCACCGGCAGAGGGTGGATCTGCAGTTGTGACTGGAGGGCATTTGCAAGGAACTGCCGTCTGGCTATTAGTCGCGTGCTCTGTCTCTTGCCCCAGACGGGGGTCGAACTAGTTCCCTTTAAATAGGGGAAAGGTGACAAATCAGAAAAGATGACTATGATTCTGGAAGGGTGAATTGAAAATGAAGAGTGCATTTTATTACCAAAATTGTATCCAATTTTAACGTTTCTTTTGGATGTAATGATGCGAAATGTTGAAAATGGTATGATTGGTAAATGCGAAACGTCTTACTATAAGTTTTGGAATTTATTTTGGAAAAACGTTAAGTTGCTTCGTAAGTATTTCTTTTTCCAGATTTTATAAATGGAGAATTTATTGGTGTTTTAATAATATATTGATTTTGAAAGAATTTGTTTATATAAACATTGGCACACCAATTTAAAACTCATTGGCATAGCATTTCAAAGTAAATGTTAAAGTAAGATTGATGATGATGTTGTGTCCGCTTTTTACCACCGAAATAAGGGTACAGTAGCTTCTGAGGGTATGGACCCCTTAGCACACGAGGACAGAAGTCTGACTTCTGGCTCATATGAGGATAAAACACCCACCCACACGCTTGCACATCCCCCTTTTAAAGGGGGGCACATTCACACATCTCACAGATAGAACACAGAAAAACAACCATGCCCGAACCGGGACTCGAACCCAGAACACGAGGAAGACGCGCTAACTCTGTGCCAGAAAGTCGGCTAAGGTAAGGATTGAAATAAACAAATACACGTTATATATTAGTGATACAAGACTAAAATATGTAATGTACTGTCACTTCCTATAACAGATAAAGCTCGTATTATACTCATCTATCATATATTATAAATGTCCTCTTCATCTGAGCTCGATTAAAAATTATGATTAATGAAAGAATTATTTGTATATAGCTCTTAAAATGTAAAAAACAGAAAGTTAGAACCTGTTATGCGCCATGTTTGTGCGTATGTCTCAGTATTAGGAACCCCCTCAAACCCCCAAAATTTACAATATTAGGCGATATACAATGGTTAACATTTTTAGACTATAAAGGAATGGCTTTTTGTCTTCATTCTTCTGAGTATTACTTGAAAACTACAGAGTTTTAATTGATTTCAGAGAATCATTCACTTTTCAGCCTTCAAAGCAATGGATATTTAAATTAAATATCTTATATCCTTTCTATACAGAATTTGACTATAGTGTCCATCCCAATATGAAAACAGTCCGCGAAATAGAGATGACCTATTATTGTGATATCTTTTGAAACGTTGTAATCGTCCAAGAACTTAACTCTTCTACACTTGATTTTTTAAAGTTATTTTTAAATAAATTTTGAATTTTATCTCTTGAATATATCATAAGATAGGCACTCTAATGGTTCGAATTTTATTTTTAAATACAGTTTAGTGCTAAGTAAGAGGTCACTACATATCGTTAATACTGGGCTTTATTTGAGTAAACCAGCATGAGTGTCTTCTCAAAATTTTCTCGGAAAATTTATTACATTTTTAAAATTCTATCGAGCGCCTTACATTGCATTGACGGACAATAGTTACGAAATATTAACTTTTGATATAAATTTGGCTTACTTATTGAATCCCATATGCCAATCTTGGCGAGATATTTGGCGATTAATCCTTGGTATGAGGTTACTAGTAACCGAAAATTGAATTCGGGCTCTAGAAACTTTTTTCTCAACTGACTGAAATCAAGATTTGACTCAAAGCTTCATTTGTAATAAGGATTTCTCTTATTTAATGCCTATATTATGTATGTTAAATATTTGCTCTGAATGTTATCTCTTCATTTTGTAAATATCGTATTCATGTCTATTCGGACAGCCGGACAGACATACTTCCTTGTTACAGATTTAGCTCAAAACATCATTGACTTCTGCAAATTTGGTGTAAAGACTTTTAAACTTTCTTGCTCAAAACGTCACAGACGGACAGACGGGCATTTTCTAAAAAAATATATGTTTCAAATTTTTTCTGTACTATTTTTTAAAATAGAAAACTTGATAGAATTCTGCAAATTTGGTGTAAAAACCGTATATAAACTTTCAACCGTCTAGATCAAAGCATCTTAAATTATCTTCATAACAGACAGGCAAATAGATAAACCGAGATTTTCCAAAAAAAAAAAAACGAACTGAGGGAGATTTCAAGCGTGAAAATCTGTTGAAATCTCGTGTTTGAACTTTTTAACGATTATTGTCATGTTAGAACATGATTTTGCTTGGGTTTGAGAGTTTTGAAGCCTCAATATGTGGGCACCAAATTGGCGATTTATCACTTTTGATTAATCAATTTTTCGCTTGTAGGGTTATTCGAAAATGATACAGAAGGTTATCAGATTTGGAGATTTTATTACCAACAAAAAGTTACAACTTGTCACGAATGTCCGCCATGTACCCGATCCTCGATATATCGACGCATTCTAACAGTCACATGAATGTTCCAAATAAGTTTAAATTGGTAAATGGCAAATGTAAGAAAAACAATGCCTTAAAAATAGTAATATTCCCACTTGTTAAAATTAAATTTAAGATAGCTACACCTCATATACGAGAAAGTAAAGAAGTGATAAAAATAACTTTTACTTCCTATTATTCAGGTATCAAATTTCAATTAAATATACATCTTGAATTGCACAAAAGTAGAAAATGTATATTTTATTTAATGCATTAAATGTACAATTATTTATATTAAATTAATGTATTAATGTATATTTATTTATATTAAAATGTATATTTAAAATATTAAAATGTACATTTTATTTTTACTATATTTGGTGGTTTTATTGGGGGCAACAGATGTTAAAATTACAGTCTTTTTCTCTTAATATTTTTGAAGATAAAATGAGATATTTTTACTTAAAGATAACAACTGGTCTCTTCTATATGATTAGTTTTAAAGTTTATAAATATTCATATTCGAAACCGCTTTTCTCAATTTAAAATGAAAACCATGAAAAAGCCCCAAGCTATCCGGGTCATTAATGCGAATTAAAATGGCATAAAATGACAGAAAAATGCTCAAACAAAAGCAACCAATAATTTACATCTCAGAGTAACTTTTAAGGTATTCAGAAACGTGCTTAAAAATCCGCTTGTTTTTCAATAAACGCATATATATTTACCGTGGTTCTTCTGATGCGTTTCTATTCCGTTCTGGCTGTGAGATGCACCCCACCGAGATAAACTTGGCGAGCTTTTGTTGTTCTTCTGGTCACGTATCAATTAAAAATGGCTGGAACACTCATTCCTGCATCAGCAATTTCACAAACGTGTTTCGATTGCAAACATCGCCTTGGCTTCAAATTGTCGTAATTATTCCCCGGTGGATGCCCCATTCGGCTTTTTTTTACATCTCTCCCTTTTCCAAATGAGAGGCTAAAAGATGAATTGATTAACGAGCGAAGGATAATGTGGCCGAGTCTGTTTGTTGCTTGAATGGGGAATTTAAAGCCTCTGCTTTGTTTGGTTGGATTTTCGCTATTTGTATGTGTGCATCATCGCGTATGCTACTCGGGCAGAGATGTAAATGATGTTGCTTTGTCGTATGCGAGGTATAGAGAAAGTATAGTCATCTTCAAAAGAATTCGAACTGGAGATTTTGAAGATTCACCACGTTTTATATCTCCCTGAGTTTTAAAAACTCATTTTTGGGAAATGTCAACCTGCCTGAGATGGCTAAAAAATTTGTTTTACATGCTTAAAATCAAATTTGCACATCTCTACCAAATTTTGTGCAGTCCCTCTGTCTGACTATTCAAATGAGCTAACAGGATAACTACAAAATTAAGTGAGCTAAATAAAAATTCGGTACATTCAGTACATTTAGTATAGAAAAGTATAGTAGTATACCAAATTTATACCCATTTAGTATAACAAATATTAAATAAAAAGCTTGTAAAGAAGTCGTAGCCTTGTCTCCTTTTGAAGAGACACATATTCGAACATTGTTACTTCTGGCCAGCGGTGAGACGATTCTTCTTTTGTTGTGCATCGTGTTTCTCCCTTTTAGTATCGCCCTTTGGATTTGAATGGAGTCAGATATTGGAGAAGACATGCGATTTTGGCCCTTTGAAGAAGGAACCCGTGTCAAAACACCAGATGTTGCTATTTCTTCTATGGACCACCTAAACTGTGATAAAGTTCCGATAATGAACAACATATGCGGTTTACGACCCTTTGAATAAAAAAGTACTGAGACCCCCCCTATGTGAATATTTTTCCTATTGTGGCGAGGTAGATAAGAGGGTGAATGCTTCGAAAATATTCCCACGGCTGACGGTTGACTATTGGGAGTATGTCTGAAGAATTATTGGATGATCGGCATCTCCAACGTGCCAATGTGAATCTGAGAGGCGGAGCTTGACCGAGGTTAAAATAGAAGGTTTTGGAAGGAAGAGAAGACGAGACAAGCTGATCTGGCTAGAGACTGGACGAGAGCTGATACGACCTGAGCTGAAGAACTGGAGAGTTGGAGAAATACCACGTGATCTCGAGTTTGATTAAAGATCTACCGGTTATATCCGTAGATCTATTGAGCCACACGCAGTAGCCAGATACGTTAAACACCTGTTAGGTCTTGTGTTAAACGTGAAACCTTTAATCCAGATGTAAATATTTCCCAGCATATTAATCTAGAGGACGTGTTTTTTTTGTTATTGTATAAATCTGTAAATAAACATTTGTGTTTAAACGCTACCAGTTTATTTGATCGACCAGGATCAAGTCATTACAGGCTGAATACAAGGCACTGTCAATCGGCTGGTATTTTTAAAAATACGTAAAAGTGATAGCTCTTAAATGCAACGACTTAAATATATCAAATTGGTGCTTGATGTTGTGACTTAATAACTTACAAGCGTAATTTTGTCAAATTTTTGTTCCCGTGAATTGGGAAAAATGAGGCTGAAATCAAAATTTGGTTTCTTTAATCTTATGACTGAATGCCAGGGATTAATAACCAAATTTAGTTTCGTTTAATTAAATTAAAGTCCCGTTGTATAGCAATACTAGGGCTATTTTGGGACGGATCTGGTAATTTTGACCTGGTTGGCACCTGAGCTGATACCCCTTTACCACAACACAGCAAATGGAAGGACTTTTGGCCCTGACGAAATTAACGGGCAATAGTCATCTGGGAGTCTATGGTTGTTTTTTTATTTGTTTTATTTGAAAGATGTATGAATGTGTCCGACCCCCATTTGAAAAAGAGGATGTGCAAGCAAATGTGATGAGTGAATAGCTGAGACATGTTCTTGGTCTTAGTTGGAGCTTCATTAGGATTAAATCGCTGATTACATCAGCGAGTTTGTCCATGGCAAGTGTCATAATAAACAACAAAAACAACAAGTTAGATATAAAGAAAAAAAATACTTGTGAATACAAAATTAATATAATTTTATTTTTGGAAATAAAATATTTCATCAATTTTTCATGATCTATGACATAAATGTAATGTAATTATATAATCACATCCAAATTTAAAGTAACTATAAGGCTATATAGGAGCGGATCTCCCGATTTCGGATTTTACTCAAATAACTTTTTTAACACCATATCAAAGAATTCTCGGAAAAACGATATAGAATTCTGAAAAAATAAGAATGGATTAGAACCCGAAATAAGAAATGATCCTTTTACATATATGATTATGAAACAATTACAGTTACGAAATTAAAAGAATTGCCCAGATATTTCTATTTGAATCAAACGAACGATAACATCAAAACGTTCACAGGGAAATCTATTCTATAATATAATCAACTGAAAAATTACTTTTTTCAGTTTTTACATTCCCACCGAAAGCAATGCAATTTTTACAAGGATTGAAATAAAGACTAATTCCTATAATGGCATCTCCAGGTAATCCGGTAACTAGATTAACAAAGATCCAAACTTTTCCTACCAACAAAAATGTATTGAAAAATAAAATCTGGCATTAAAAGTAGTCCCCGAAACCCATTTGGAAGAAAGAAACGTTTTACTACGCAATAACGAACAAACAAAGGAAAGAATGATGGCAAGGGGAGGAGAAGGATAGAGGGGTGGTGGTGGTAGGAAAAGAAAGCACCTAAATCTAATTTTACAGCCGAGTGAAAAATATCTACGGATCAAATCCCAAACAATGGAGAAAAAAAGTCCCACTCTGGTACAACGAGAAGAAGAATTGGGGAAGAAAAGAAGAAAAAAATGGAGCATAATCTCCGAAAACAGTGGAATTGAAAACCCAGCGACAGTGGTATTACTAATAACAGCAATCGCCGTTCATTTTTCAATATACCACCTCACGACACAGGGATTGCTGCTGAAAGAATAAGAACGAAAGAGGGAGAGATAGAGAGAGAAATTTCAGCAGAAGGAAGAAATCCAATTTAATACGCTTACCAAAAAAGGTTTGGCAAGCAAAGCACAAAGGCAAAACTGCAGGAGGAATTCGCCGGATGAAAGTGGAGGCATTAATTAGTTGCAGAGAGCATTTGTCAAAGAATGGAACATACAAAAGAATGGCGAAAGAAAAATCCATGGTGAGGAAACCAATAATCAGGGGGTTGGCCCGGGAAAGGGGGCCGGTGGGTGGAGAAATCTGGTTTCCTGTACGATCGGTTGGTGATGGAGGATCCTCTGGATCCCCGGGCCTAAGCCAGAAAGGCAAAAAGATTGCCGAGGAGATTTGGAGGAAGCAGGTGATGATTTGGTGGTATTTTCTGGGAAGTTCTGTTTCCGATGGCCGCCGGGAATCCTTCAGGTAACTCGGTTGTTTGTTCGTAATAACTGATGTTGGCTTAATTTGATTTGCAACGAGTTGAAATCCTCCTAAGACTCGATTCAGCTTCTCATTCCGTTTCTCTTACGCATATGCCTTCTGGTTTATCGACTTCTGTTGTAGTGGCTAATGTTTAGCATTAACAAGATTTAGACGCTTTATTTTATTATTATAAGTATTTTATGTATTATCTCCGTTAGACAAACTCGCCAATTATTTCATTTGCTTTTAAATTCTTATTATATCTTCTTATAAAATAATTATTTAATTTATGAATTAAAGCAGAGTCATTCGTACAATAAAGGTAAAACAAAAGATTACTAACTACTATTTTTTAGTCATGGTATATTAAAATGTTTTTGGAATTGTTATTCGCTTAAGAAAAGTGATTTATTTAGTTTTTCAGATAAATTTATTTTGATTAATTAATAACTTCGGTAAATTAATACTTAAGTAACAAAATAAGACACACCATTTCGTGTAAGATAAGGAGCTGAAGCATTTAAGTTTATGTCTTAATGAAAAATTTGTCTAAATTTTTACCAATCTACACAAGTGATGAATTTGGTGGGAAGCATACTTTCTATGACCCCAGAAAGGGGTAGCGAAAAGAAAATTTCTGGTGATCAATTTTATGACGGTAGATGGAACAAACGTGTATTGTTTCAGCTTATTGTATCTGAAAATACAAAATTTATCTGCAATTAAACTAATCCAACAAAACTTATGACTGTAAACTTGAAATTAAAAGAACACGATTATTTGTTAAATATTGACAACACATGTATTTAAACATTCGAAATATAAATATCAAATTTAAATTAACAAAAAATATGGGAGCTATTAGCATGAAACAACAAATAATCCCTAACCTTTTTATACTTCTTTAATTGTAAAAGCAAGTAATTATATATGCATAAAATACGCCCGAATATAATAATAAATTTCGAGATTTTAATTAGTCTTCCCGTTTTTGCCACTTTTTAGAAAACATTTACAAACATTTAAGATTAAACTTACAAGGGAAACGAAGCCATATAGTTTAAAATCTGTTGCAGTTTTTATAAAGAAAGTGTATATTTTTATAAAAATTAAAATAAAATTCGTCTATGGTTAACATAGCTGCTTTTACATCTATCCATACTTTTGAATATACTGTTCAGAAATTCTAAAATATAATGGAGATTTTGTCATGAATCTTGATCAATTGAATTTCACCTTTAAAACAGATTACAAGGGCCGATTTACTGCTCATATATATGGAATTTTGGCAATTCAAAAATGGAAAATATTTAAATGGAAAAATTTCTTTACATTAATTTCGCTTACAAATTAGTAGATGCATACATAAGTTTTATCACAGTCTGTACAAGGAAAATTTCTTTTTCATATATTTTTACTAATCCGTAACATTGTTTTTCTGTGCATTTAGCTCAGTGGTAAAGAAGATAGATTCACAAATATTTTTAATGGAAATTAAACCCCAAATTAGATGATTATTCTATGAACTGGCGACAAAGATGAAAGATATAGAAAATTTATGAATTATAGTGATATTTCCATCAGAATCCGAACTCTCAGATTCTTCCAGAAAACTATATCCGTTTAGGAAAATATAAATTGCATAACTGCGAAACGAGAAGATAATTTTCTCTCTGAAGTCTTGTTCGTGTATCAAATTCTCAAACGACATTTGGAATGTTACTGTTCTACGGAGTACAACTTAGTGAATAAAATTTACTCTTGATTTAATTTTTTTATTTATATAAGTCTGTTGTCTGCGTACCCTTAAGCTATGATTTGAGTACCTGTTTCGTAGAAAATATTTTCGATATCCATTATTGAGCTTATTTGGACTACTTGCATTGTACATTAACGTATTGTGAAGGGATATTAGGGAACAAAATAGGAAACACTGTCATCGATTACTAATACATTTGAAAAAATATCTAAAGGAAAGGAAAAAGAAATATGTGATAAAACGCCATCAAAATTCGCATGAATAATTTTTCTGTTTCTTAAATTTAAAACTGAATTTCATAGTATTTTATATAAATGTACGCAGTCTATGTACAAGCCAATCAGAGTGCAAAGAAAAGAAATCATACCATTTGAATTTCTTGAATAATACCATTTTTCAAATTAATACAATTTGAAATTTATCTATTTGCAAAACTCGATGAAGATTTGAAGTATAATAATTAATAATTTTTTATATATTAAAAGTTTCCTTTAAGACGATGATTCTTAAAATTAGGTTCCTTAAATCAGGTTCTTAGGTCCCTAAAAACCCTTTTAATCGAAAATTTCAATTTTTTAATGTTTTATCTAAACATTAATTATTTTATTTTCTCAGAAACACCTTTATTTTATGGGAATTATACAACAATGGATTAACTCTCTGCATACTTCAGATGACTTTTTCTGAGGTATCGCCTTTCTGAATATAAAAATAACGCCATTTTTTTAATGGAATTTACCGAATGATAAAATATTACGTTGAATTTCCCTTTATGTAAAATACAATTTTTTAAAATCAATTCGTACTTGGGTTAACAAACAAAATTTTTTTGTTACTCTTTATTAAATATTTACATTTAATATAAATACGTATAGAAACATGATAGAGTCGCAATATTAAGCTGCAAAATAGAAAGCGAATTTCTTGGCAATTTTCCATTCTCCTTTATATGCATGATGTTCGAACTAGCAGGCCCAAGAAATGGGAATCCAACATCATGCAAACCAGACTATCCTGACCTAACGATTAAAACTTCAATAAATAATTGATAAAAAAATTATACTAGCGTTGAATTTTCAACGCCAATTGAAGACTTAAAGCCAATTGTGATAATGCAAAATGCTTGATTTTTCTACATAATATACAGATTAGAAATTTCTAATTTTCTATATCCAGTATTATTTTAATTCGAAAGTACTTCAAAATGGTTTGAAAAAAATCGTTTAATTAACAATATTTGATTTTAAATTCCTCAAGCATTATGAAATTAAGGAGAATAGTTTAAAATAATCTACCGAACACATGCTAAGCCTAATTTCATTGGTGTTGGAAAAAACAAACTGAATTCATTACTTATTTTGGTAGCTGGGAAATGAAGAATTTTTTCAAAAAAGTTAATTTTTAATTAATAAAAAACTAATTAATTAATATTTGAAAAAACTGTATTAACATCAAATGCCATCTACTACAATTTTTAAAAAATGAACTTGAACTTGATTGGATGAACAACACATCCAATCACACACACACACACACACACACACACACACACACACACACACACAC
>JAOUZG010015602.1:1369883-1389318 GCA_026289955.1 Argiope argentata | reverse complement strand
ATATATATAAATGAATAATTTATGCAAGATAAGCAGTTTTTCTAATTTATCCAATGACCTATGGAATTACTCACTCAGAATTATATTAAACGTATAGAATTATTATAGTCATTAACAAAAACTATTTACCATCGCGTGTTTACAAAATTGATGTTTATGGAAATGGATCAAAGGGACAAGTTTGAAGAAATAGAGAAACTGATTAACCAAGTTAATTGACTACCATCTTGAAATTTCTCTGTTACAGAAGTTGAGATTTTTTTAATCAATTCAGTAGGTAATTTTATGACCACGCTTCAATTTTCGTTCAGTATATCGAAAAAGTTTTTGGGATATACTCAATTTTGGTTGATGAAAACTTCCTAAAAAGATTAACCCAACTGGTATCGTATATTAAGTAAACCTCAGCTCGTTAATAGAATAATTACAAAAAATTTCGTATTTATATCCTAGGAATTTTGGGGGACCAAACACAATTCAGAGTATGCTTAATACAAGTTGTTTTTTCAAAATATATATATATTTTGTTTTTTATTTAAATATTGAAGAATTTTTATTATTTTTAAAATCAATTCAACATTTAATAATTTTTTAGTTGATCACACACTCTGAGATAAACATACATTTTAATTTTCATGACGAATGAAATACGTTGTTATGATATGTAAAACTACGAAATAATACGTAAAACAATTATGTCATTTTTTTCTTTAAAAGTCACTGATTGGAGAAAGGCGAATACCATGAGGATATTTTAAGCCAATGAAATAAATAGTAGCTCGTTAACCATGTTAATTAACTCGGTTAATAAGTTTGTCTATCTCAACAAATCGTCTTTTCAAGTTATTTAATAGCAATAGAATAAATAGCAAAGATGCGAAGGTGTTCTTTTTTGTATACAATTATACAAAGCTTGAAAGTGCTATCAAATGTAAATTATATACTCAATAAACCATAATCCAAGCATATTGTTGAATCGCTAATGCTACCCCCAATTCTGTATATATTTGTCAATTATATTGCATAAAAAGTATGTTTATCATTTATTTCGAAGAATAATTATCGGAAAAGAATATCAATTATTTACCTCCTTTAATTTATGCTTATGATATTTATTTATTAGATGATGTATCTGGAATTATTACTTAGACTGTAATTATTTACCTTTTTTATTTTATATAAAATAATTGCTTATTAAATTATCATAAATATTTACACAAACTTTTCTTTTATATTTCAGTACTTGTGAGTTACAATTGATAAATAGAATAAAAAATATTTATGATTAAAGCTAAAGTCACCTATTATTAAATTTCCATCTATAATAAATGTGAAAGTTTGGATGGATGGATGATGTGAGTCAATCACGCCAGAACGAAACTGGATGAAATTTAGCACACAGATAGATTCCATTAGAGTAGGACATAGGCTACTATTTATTCCGGTAAATTGAGTGATTAATTTTGTATAAATTAAAAACTAACTTTTCCGCCCAAAATCTTCATTTCCAACTTCTCTTTAGTTTGCTTTTTCCCACGCTGCTAAAGTTAGGTTTAATAAATTTTCTACCGATTATTTCAAACGATTCGGTTCATTTTCTTAATGTGTGATGCATTTAAAATTAAATATTGTTAATTAACCGATATTTTGGATTAATTTTGAATTGTTTATGAATTAAAATAAAGTAGAATAAAGCAGAAAAATAAAAAAAAGAAATATTTCAATCCACAAATTTTAGAATTTATAAATTTAGGAAACGAAGTGAGAAGGAATTAATAGAATTGTCAGTAGCCATTTTTTATGTTTTTTTTTAACATTTAGAATTTTGTTACTAGACCTACTTTAAAAAGAGAAAAGATTGATTGACGAAAATCCCAAACTTTTATTGCTTTGTTCAAACTTTAGTTAAATTTGTTTTGTCCATTATTAAAATACTTTTATTGAAAAATTTGAATCACATTGTTTAAAGATTTAGTATAAAAATTACTACCTAAGCATTTTCATTTGGAAACTTTCATTACACATAGAATATGATTACGCTATTTTAAAGCATATCGAAATGAGTTGAAATGTTAAGGAATTTACTTAAAAGCATTTAATGACCATTAATCATTTTATGTTGTTGATACTTATGGAACTTGCTTATGCACAAGCCTCCCGCTGATACAGCAGCAGATTTAAGTCGAAAGGAGCGCCTCTTTTTTTTTTTTTTGAAGTAGTGCCAACCAGGGCCAAGAGTACGACTTAGCTACACACCCACCACATTTGCTTGCACAGCCCCTTTTTACAGGGGGCACAGTCCCACATCTCACTGATAGCACACAGAAGAACAACCATGCCCAAATCGGAACTCCCAGAACACGAGGAAGACGCGCTAACTCTGTGCCAGAAAGCCGGCATTAATTATTTTATTAATAACATTAATTGATAAATTATAGCATCGAATATCGAGTCAAATAATTCTAAAATAGTTTGTTTTTAGATTTCGAATGTTAATTCTTTTACCATTTATCTAGAGCATTTTGGAATAATGTTTGCGCAAATTAAATTACTTTCCAATAAGTTTTAACTATACATTAACTCCATGATTATTTTCCTTCCATATATTTTTCATATTTTTCCTTTTCCGTTTATTTTCTAATTAAGGCTTTTGTTTACATACTTTATGATATATAATTTTTAAAATGCTTCAGATAAAATTACACTAATAAGCACGTAACTCACTGCCTCTATCTAGTTATTTAGCAGATGTCGAACTGGAGAAAGCAACCGATTATGCAATCCAAGCTATGCAGACGATAGTAATTCGTCGACACAACTCATCAATAATAAATTACCTTGAAACACGCATGCGTATTTCTGTATCACATGTGCTCCCGTTGGACGCGCTTTCCAATACAGTCAACGGAAGTCGATTCTGTTTAATTTAACAAAAACGCGTGTTGAAGCAGCGACTTCATTCACTCCGGTAATGGCAACAACATAGAAAAAAAAGACATAAATGTGTTCCGTATTATGATACTTAACTGAAAATGAAGTGGTCACCGTGTATATTAATAGTTCATTTCTAGTAAAACGATCACATTTGGTAGGCTTAGCAGAGACTGTCTATCTCATGATCCTCAAACAATGGAACTTTTCCGTTCGGATCGCTAATAAATATTGACATTCCATTGACCGCGCCTCACTCGCTGTCACGTGACATACGTCGTTACATTATCTATTAGGGACGGGTTTCGGATTTTTATTCGATATCCGTCTTGGAATAAATGTGTTGGCGCTCTCGTCAAATGCCAAACCGCTAGTCGACGCCTTTAATGACCACACACAATGAAATTGCTGTGAATCTTTAATGCGAATTTAGCGATACTTTAATGAGTATTGAAACGAAATGTTAGTAATGGTTATTGCGATTGGTCCATTTTTTTTCACTGCTTTTTTAATTCTTGCTATGTGGTTATTGAATAAGAGAAACAGGTGTAAGCGGTTTATTTTTGAAGAATATTCAATTTTTCAAATGCTTGTAAACCTTTGTAGAAAAGTTTTGATTAGGAGAAGTTAGAATATGAGAACTTAAAATATGTTAGAATTTAGAATAAAATAAGGGAATATTGAATTATAAATATTTTAATTAAACATAGCCAAAAAAATCGATTAACTTATTGTTTGAAATTAAGAAATAAATCATAAGTAGTTTTTTTCATAATAACTAATAAAGTTATTTCGTATTTATTCTCGATATTGTACCTGAATTCATTTTAACACAACGTTGCAATTGAAAATAACGAATTTTTGATTTTGGTTTGCATAATTTTACATTGTATCTTAGAATGTGTAAAATAATTATTCAAAATTAAAATAATTTCCAAAATTTCTCAGCAGAATGTGAAATTTGGAAATTTACTATAGATATACATAGCAATAGCCATAATCAACATACTCTATTAACAAAGCTTTAAGGATTCTTAGCTAATTCAAATCTTGAAGATGCTTTTTCTTATTTCTAATATCTAAAACTAGGAATAAGAAAAAAATAATTGATTTTAATGTATCTTCCAGTAATTTAGAATTGTAAAATTTCACAAACTGAATTCATTAAATTTATTAACTCGACTCTTGTTTACGCAAAGTATTATTCGATATGCTCATGACATTACACAACGGTTAATATATGGAGGAGCTCCATCTTGACCTTCTCCATAATCATTTTACTGAAGAACGTGTCATCAGCCGTTACTTTCCCATTCTGTGACCTCCCCAGTCTCCAGATCGAAATCCACAGTATTATCCAATTACTATTATTATTAGTATTATCCATTTACTAAGTATTATCCAATTAAGTATTATCCAAAAACTTTATAGGATTTAAAAAGCAGCATCTCGGCATCTTCTTACTTTTCCCCAGAACACACAACGGTCAACTGTGGAACATGGTATCTTAGGATTTCAGATGGTAGCGGAAAATGATGGCCATCATGTTAAACGCGTTTTATTGTAATTAAATTTGTCGAAAATAGGCTAAATGAGTTATTCATTAGAAAAACTGCCCCTGGTGTAGAAATATTGAACTATATTTTTATTCGCTGAAACGAATTCCCATCCTTTCATTATGTCCTATACAAAACTTCATCACTTTCTGAACAATAGTTTCGCCTGTAGACAACTTTAAAGTAGAATCGTTTAAGGACACCTTGTATTTTTAAACTACTGCAAGAGTTTACAAAGGGGGTTAGAAAACTATTTAAACAAATTTCATTCGAAGCCAAAGCAATAAATGTCATGATATATTAACATAAACATAAGAAAAAGCTCCCTTTTCAAAGAATGTATTTATTTGACTTTTATAATCACTATGTGTCCATGATTGATAAAATTTATCTGTTTAAATTGATAGAAACCACCATTTAAATCTCAAAAACTTCCTAGGAGGTATTCAGTTTCACACAACTATTTTCTTTATTATTTTATTGTTTATAAAAATTGCCTGGGCTGTCTCACTTCGTTTTTCATGCTTGTTGATAATCAGCTGCGTATATATGTTGGTGAAAAAAAAGTGAAAAATTCTGTTTAAAATTCGAAAGATATTCCTTGCATTTCCCAAGGGTATCAGGGCTTCTGATCACGTTTTCTAGTTTGTATTCCCCGCCACGTTTGACGTTTTTTGATATACGATACATGTTTACCCACTTATTTGCATGGAAGTATCAAATCGTAACTACCAACTCCGTTCATGAATTCAAGGCTATTTTCATGCGTTCCTTTGGCTGGGAGTTCAAATATTTGGCTGTTTTTCTTTAAAACGTTTGGTGGTCTTCGAAAACAAACCTGCTGTCAGGAAATTTGTATGAAACCATTTATTAATTCGAGTCAAACGTTTTGAGCTCTTTTTATATATTTTTATATATGCATTTGCAATAAGCAATAAAATTTAAATTCAAATTTTTCTTCGAATAAAAGGTCATTTGATTTAATTCGTCTGAAGACAAATGCATATACATAGCCAAACAAAATGGAGCCACTTTGTGGTGGAAATCGTAACTAGTTTGTCTGAGCTGAAACAAAAGTCCGTTTACAAGTGCTTACACCTTGTTATTTGTTAATAATAATCTTGATGTTCAGGAAATGTTTTCAAATTATTTTTCTTTTGAATGTGAATGGTATAAATATAATCATTTTAAAATTCACATTAAAAATATATAATAATTTTTAAAATGATATAAGATGTTATTTTTTTATCTGTATTTTAGCTATTTTATTTAATTTTATGCATAAAAATACTTGATTTTATACGAATATTAACGCCTTTAGCATTTTCTCACGGTTCGAGTAACTGAATAAAAATTCTTAATTCTTACAACATTCATTCAAAGATGCATGTGATTCCCTTTCCTAAACTGACAATTGCCACAGAAATCCTTTTCAAAATCTCATAATAAAATCTCTGAAACAAAACTTTTCGGTCCCTTTTGGTGTTGTATCATGATGTAAACGGATGGCAGTTTTATCAACGCTTCTTGTACATAAAATACCTGCAGAATTGAGATAAATTGAAGTTAAATACAAATTTTTCTATTTGTATATGAAACTGCTATAATATATTTACACACACACACACACACACACACACACACACACACACACACACACACACACACACACACACACACACACACACACACACACACACACACACACACACACACACACATTGTTACAAGCCTGTCATTTTGCTTTCCAGTATAAATATTGTTATCGTAAGAAGGACCATTTGACGATCAGCTTAGATAATGCTAGAAACTTCGAGAATCATCACGATCCGTCCAATAGAAACCGAGATGCGTCCGATTGGTTTAGAAGGTTCTCGGTCAACTTCCTAGGAGCTATAAAAGGGACGCAGTCTCAAGGTGAGAATCATTTGAATTAAATGGAGATTTGAATTGAACTGGAAGCGAAGTTGCAGCTTGAGACTTACAAGGAGTCGTCGAGTTGACAGCGAAGCCAAAGTGGAATAATCCGACGGAGAGCCAGCGTGTTGTGAAGCTCAAGCGAGTACTAAAGTGAACTGCTGTGTGCCGAATTTTGTTTTCTATTGTGGCAGCAGCATCATGTCATTTGTGGAGTTGCCAATCGTGTGGTAGTGAGTCGGCAGCTAGAACGAAGAGATGGCGAGACTTTAGCCGTTTTGAGAGTCCGTGGAGCAACGCTACGAGGATCTCCTCTCCTGATGGATTCTATTCGGCTGCTTTTCTACTTCTGGCCTACTGTCTGCTTCTGTGTTCGTCTCAGCTGTGCATATTTTTCGAGAGTGTATTCGTCGTCTTTGTGTTAGTGTCTTCGTGTAAATAAAAATCGTTGTTGTTTTTTATTCTGGCCTGCTGGCTGTGTTCTTACACTATACTCTTACTATATAAACGTATATGTAGGTGAATTTCTGTAACAATATATATTATGATGATATCATGTTCAAGTTACCACTCGGTGCAGGAGCCTCTGAGGGTAAAGGCTCCTGAGCACCTGATGGCAGGAGTTTGACTTCAGCTCATGCAAAAGTGGCAACCCCTTTTTACGGGGTGAGGCTCGTTCACATAACTCAATGTCTATCACAGAGGAATAACAATCAGGCCCGAATCAGGACACGAACTCAAGACGCCCAGATCACATGGAAGACCCGCTAAACCTAAACCAGAATGCTGGTTATATAACTGTTAATATATCTAAACAGTTTTTTTTTGGTAATTTATTGCCATATCCATAGTATTCTTTAAGCAGAAATTGTAATACAAATTTAAAAATATTTTCGATTTATTCTTCACAAAGTTTTGAACTTTATACTCACTCACAATATGGGAGTCAAGCATATTCCTAATGGTCAGTTGGGAAGGTTTGAATAATTATCACTTCAAATATCGTTGTTTTTTTTTATGGTACGTGTCATGGAAAAGCCCGAACAGATAGGCAGTGATTTGAGTCTAATCAGCGTCTTTTATTTTGTAGTAGAGCTAACTAGCGCCAAGAGTACGACTTTTGCCACTCACTTATCACATTCACTTGCACAGCCCCTTTTCAGAACGGTGCGTTCATTCACACACTTTACAGATAGAACACCGAAAAACAACTATGCCCGAGTCGGGACTCGAATTCAGGACGCCCAGGTCCCGCAGAAGACGCTCTAGCCCTAATCCAGACGCTGACATTTCAAATGTTGTCATCTAAACTGCATATTTTTGATGTCTATTCCTAAATGGTCTGCAATTCTTAGATATTCTATTTAATTCTTCCACCCCCGAAATTCACTGATAATTCACTGAATAAGACTGTTGAAGTTACATTGTTCATGGGTAATATATGTTCTAAAGAAAATCTTATTGTTCCGAAATAGATTTTCATTAATTTTTACTTTCTCATTTAAGTAGTATAGATAAAGCATAATAACAAATAATAAATTAGAAATGATGATTTTTAAGAATCTCTTCCAGTTTGGACCTCCCTGATTTTGAAAAACCCATTTTCGGATTAAACACCGTCTGTCTGTATATGACAGAGATAAATCGAAACCATTTTGTGCAAGCCAGTTAATAATTGGTATAAGGACACTAAATTTTGAGTATTGTATGTTCTGAGGTAGTTTGCCCTAATAACTTGGCGCGGCAATTACAAAACGAAGAGAGCTGCAAATATCAAATTAGGTGCACAGGTTTAACATGTATATTTCAGGCACCTGTAAAGTTTTGTTCTAAATACGACCAAGGATTGATTATATGGGATTACTGGGACAAAGATGATCGTCCTCTGTTCCAGGTCTAAAATACGACCTGAGATGAGTGAATGAATTTGCATGAATGTAGTCCGCCCCCTAAAAAGGGCTGTGACGTGTATGTAGCTAAGTCGTACTCTTGGCCCTAGATGTCGCTACTTGTAAAACAAAGAGACTCATTTCTTAGGCTTAAAATCTGCTGATCTTATCAGCGGAGGTTTGTCCACGGCAGGTGCCATTAGTCACAACAAACACGCACGCATTCACGAAATAACTCATGAAAAATGACGCGATAGATTCAATAAAAATACAAAATTTACACAAAATATTAATATTTATTAATTATTATATATAATTTGGATGTAAGGCGTTATCTGAAAGGAGGATTATTACAGAATATGTGAGAACCTTTGGGATAGAACTCTCTAAAGATCAAAACATATAATTCTTTGAAAGACAAAAATCAATGGGTAACCAACATTCTAAATATCTTTGTAATTTGACATCAATTGATTGTACTCCATAATCAATTCTTCATTTAAAAAATTCTAATAATTATCAGTTGATGGAAAAGCAAAAGAAAAAAAAACGAGTCATATTTTATGTTCGAAAAATACTATATTTCCTTTTGATCAGAATTGCCTCGCTTTTACTACGGGCTACCTATTCTTTGTACCCCGAGGCACACATCTTAAATTTAAATAAAAACAACAACCTTTCAGTTTATTTATGCATGTTCTAATATATGGTACTACTTCCGAAGCTTTTTTTATATCAACATGCTGGATAGAATATTTTCAAACATTATTTTCTGGTTGCATGAATAAAAAAAAGAGGAAACATACGGGCCGTCCCTCACGTCACGAAGATCTCTTGTATTTATTCTAGCTCTGCTTGTTAGTTCTCGTAGTTTCTCGAGATATCTCGCATGATCTGATAAAATTGCTATTTCCTGTAAAGATTTGACTTGCGTTATCTTGAAATAAAGGATGATATTCCAAGGTAACTATTGTGTTTGGGAATAGAGAATTAAAAGCGGAATTTTACGGGGATGTGATTTTGTTTTGTTTTACAGAATAAAGCAAGCTTTGATGTAAGGTGGATTAATGTTAAGAAATGTAATACAAATGGAGAGTTATTTTTCAATTTTTAACAAGCACCATTCAGTTTAACAAAAACTATTAAAAACTGATTGGGGATAAATACGACTGAAAACTATGAATATCAACATTGTGTCAAGATTGTAAAACGACGTAAAAACCTATTATTTTCCAAAGAAAATGAAATTATTTCAATTTTGTTACTTATAATTATTGCGAAGGAAAATTTATTTAATGTGAACAAAGTTTTAATAACTACTTTATTATTGTTCATCAGATAAGAACATTCAACTTCAATTATTTTTATTGTTTAACTTTCACAAATTATTATAAACAGTCACTGTTCGTCCCGTGCCCTTCAGTAATCACATTGGTGACCTTTGACATGTGAAGGACGAGGTATGTGAAAGACGCTAGTGTTTGTAGTCCAGTATCATAACCACAATACAAAAGTTATGTCTTTTGTACGGTAGATGTTATCTGGCTTATGAAAACAGCGCCACAATTTTACTTTTATTCTACCATACAGAATCTTTTTCTTCTTAATTATTCTTAAGTAATTATGAATTTTTTAAAAAATTGAGTTTTTAAAGAATTATTTAAAAAGAAGCCCGTCTTCTTCATAACAATATTTTAATTTTTGAACCTTGTCCAATTTAATACAATATTCATCATTTTCATCCTTTATTACAATATATATCCAGCTTTTAAAAATCAGTTTTCCAGGTAATGAATAAAATTTAAACATTTCCTTCCAACTTAAATTTTTTTATTGATTTTTCCATTTTTGTTTCTTATTCTTAATAAATCCATGCGTTTTGGATATAAATCTTTAAATGATTACATCAAAACCCCTCTTAACATTTAACTATTGCTATCCAAGACTTATCACACATTTTTGTATTGACTGCTACTAACCACGCGATTGAAATAACGTGCAATTTAACGACTAGCTCAGTCGTGTCGAGATACAATCGATATTTATTTCATCAAACCATCGAAGAAGAGTGTTAAAAGTTAAGTCACCAAATAAAAAACGACACCTGTGGCAAAGAAGAAAATTTTTATTAGGGCTTTCCTGTAAAATCGCACGATATAAATAATTGAATACACATACTGCAAAGACTCAAGGATCAGTTTAATGACCCCCGGATTATCAAATTTTGGCAGAGTTACTTTTTTTGCGTAAAAACTATACAATAAGAAAGACCCTTTTTAAAAAGTTAACTCTGTTTTTAATAAAATAAAATGTAGCTCTAACTTTAACTTTTGCCTTCACTATTCCATATAACATTATTTTTCAAGAATTTTTTCAGGCCTCCACATATTTAAAAGATTGTATTTCAAGTTTCATGCAATTTTTTGGGTTTTTTTTATTATAGTTGGAATAAATATTTTAGCCAGCGTCATGGCACAGAGGTAGCGCGTCTACCTCGTGATATGGGCGTCCCGGGTCGGGCATGGTTGTTCTTCTGTGTTCCATCTGTGAGGTGTTTAAATGTGCTCCCCTGTAAAAAAGGGCTGTGCAAGCGAATGTGATGAGTGTGTAGCTGAAGTCGTACTCTTGGCCCTAGTTGGAGCTACTTCAAAAACAAGAGGCGCTTATTTCGACTTAAATTCGCTGATGCATCAACAGGCATGTCCATTGCAAGTGCTATTAGTAACAAAAACAACATAAATATTTTAAAATTGTAACTAAGCACAATTTGTAAACAAGGATTAAATTCAAACTAATTTTATTTTTTCAGATCTATCGCATGATTTTTTTATTAGGCTTATGAGAAAGAATATCATTCTTTTGGTATTCTTTCCAAAGCAAAATTTCCGTGGCTTCGTTCATTAACTTGATAATATAATTTGACGCCGGCTCTCTGGCACAGAGGTAGCGCATCTACCTCGTGTTCTGCAGGTCCCGGGTTCGATTGCTGGTTCGGGCATGACTGTTCTTCTGTGTTCTATCTGTAAGATGTGTGACTGTGCCCCCCTGTAAAAAGGGGCTGTGCAAGCGAATGTGGTGAGTTTGGAGCTAAGTCGTACTCTTGGCCCTCGTTGGCTCTACTTCAAAAAACAAGAGACGCTCTTTTCGGCTTAAATTTGCTACTGTATCAGTAGGGGGCTTGTACATAAGCAAGTGCCATAAGTAACAACATATTATTAGACAGATATTTTTCCTACATTTGCGAAGGTTTGTGCAATCAAACCAAATGAATCAAATCCAAAAAATTATGATGCTGCTATGTTTCGAACTTGAGGTTTGAATTTATTTTTTCATTCTCAAAATGAATGGGCATAAGTTAGGACCCACATCAAAGCCTTATATTATTAATGCTCCTCTTTTAACGAATTCCATGTTATTTGCCGAAATTTACGAAATGCTTTTTCTCGATGAAACTGACTAATGACCGAATATAATTAGATTCCTTCTGCATTTATTACGAGAATTCCATGACTACATTTCTTTTTCGTCTACGCATATAACATTTAATCCGCTTGATGTAATAAATGTCAGCTCTCTTCTCCCGAAGATATATGTCCCTGGAACTCGAAGGCTGAACAAATGATATTAATTTCCAATTAGAATTACAAACGACCCAGAACAGTTCCACCCATACGCTTCCCCGGGAACTACACTCCACGGATCGAAGAATTCCAATTCGAAACCTAATCCCACGTCACCAAATTACATACCTCACCGAAAGAGTTCAAAAACCTGCTCGGCAAATTCAACCAATGCCACATAAATGAAGGGGAAAAAAGTGCCACCAAAACGCCACGGCTTCAGTCGTCAATTCGAAATAATTTCTTTCTGGGTTCACTTATGCCGCTACGTGCCATCTTTACCAAAAGACTGGAGTGGGACTAATTTGTGAATTTCCCCTAATGAGGAGGGAGTGTGTTTAAGTCTCCTGCAAAACAAAAGGGTGGAAAAAAGAAAGAAGATTGCAATTTCAGGACTTATCCAAGCCCCCCTCCTTTCCATCTCTCTCTCGCATTCGGAACCACACCCACTCTATAGGCCATCAACGTGGCATAATTAAGTGTAACGTTTCATTAGGGGTTCGTGGTTTATGTGACGCAGATGAAGATTGTATTAGGTGGTTGGTGTACGGGTTGGCGGAAAAGGTGAAATGTTTCGAGATCTGGGTGCACACGTCACGCACCGGGTTTGGAGGGTATTTCGGAGTTGAGCAGGTTTCGGGGATGGGGTTGACTTTGAGGAATATTCTGGCAGTTTTGAGAGTAGAATTGCTGTGTTGTGTATTTGATTTGATAAAATAATTATATTTTATTGAATAGTTTTCTAAATTATGCAGACATAGTATTGTAATCATAAACGTTTTTTTCCCTCCAGATTCAATTGAGTGTCTATAATTTTTATATCTCTGTATTCGATCTGAAGAAATATTTTAGGAATGATATCCAATTATTTCTTTCTGGAAATATTATAAATTATAACAGAATTTACAAAGCAAGTATTGTTCATTTCAGTATCATGAGACGACCACTTTTCTATAATTCTGTTGTGTTGTGACCAATGACACTTGCTGTGGACTAGCCCCCGCTGATACGATCAGCAAATTTTAAGCCTAAGAAGTGAGTCTCTTTGTTTCAACAAATAGCTCCATTCAGGGCCAAGGGTATAACTCACTTACACACACGTCACAATTCATTTTAGGTGGCGGACTTCATTCATTCATCTCAGATCGTAATTTAGACCTGGAACAGAGAACGATCACCTCTGACCCAGTACTCCAAGTGATATTACTCTCGATATGGTGGATTTTGCGACCCCGCACAGATTTAACGAGCGCCAGCAGCCACACACTCGGGAAGCCTTTTCGCCGGTGAGTTTCGAACTCGTAACTTAAGGAGTACGAGTCCAACGCTCTACCAACCAGGCCATCCCGACTTTCTATGATTCTATTTCATGGAGGTATGAGACACTGAATGTTATGGGCAATTTTAGAATTTGCTTTACAGTTAAATGCAATTATCTTTATTCCTCTCTCCTCTATTTTGCCGAATAAAACTCAACCTAATCCTTTGTCAAATGATAAATTGGGTGCTTCATATTAATAAATTTATACTTCTGTATTTTGAGGGAAATTTATCAATAGAAAGTCTGTTTAAACAATCACCCATTTGTGCATCTGCGAATACAATAAATCAAAAATGTTATAATAAGATAGAGGAAATTTAGTGTGTGATCTATATACTGAAATTAAGAATCTATCCATGGATTTGAACTCAGTTGGCAAATATGAAGTTATTCAAAAAGATTCTTCAATCTCCTCGTTACTACAATTAAATTAAATATTCTACTTTCAAAATTATACAAAGAAGCACTCTCTCTTGTTTATTTAGAAAATATCGGCAAAATATTTAAATTATTTTTTCTAATCCATATTCTGTCATTATCTCTACACAAATGTCGAAATATATATCCGATATTTGTAGATTGTAATTTTCATCCCTAATTATTTTATTCTATATTTTGTTATTCTGTTCTTTTTGTTGTTGTTACTTATGGCTCTTGCCATGGACAAGCCCTCCGCTGATACAGCAGCAGATTTAAGCCGAAAGGAGTGTCTCTTGTTTTTGAAGTAGAGCCAACTAGGGCCAAGAGTACAACTTAGCTACACACTCACCACATTTGCTTGCACAGCCCCTTTTTACAGGGGTGCACATTCTCACAGATAGTACACAGAAGAACAACCATGCCCGAACCTGGACTCCCAGAACATGAGAAAGACGCGCTGCCTCTGTGCCAGAAAGCCGACCGGTTCTTTTTATTGGATATAATCAAACTCCAAAAAACATCTAAATTTGAAAAAAAATTACATTTTTTTCATTTATACACTGGATATTTCCTTTTGTAGACAAACAGACAATGTAAAAATTCATATTTCTAATTTTTTTCAATCAATCGAATCATCTTGTCGCCAAATGCAAAAGCTGAATCGAAATCAACTTTCACGGCAAAATTCATGTTACTTCGTAAAGTACAGTAACCATATGCGGTAAAAATTTGGTGGTAAATCGTCAGCATCAAATATATGAATGTCAAATTTAATGCTGATTTTAATTGCTTTTGCTCAAATGAAAAATTATTTATATATATCAGTAATCCCAAGATTATCAGTTTCAATCAGTATTAAAATTCATTGTAATTGATATTAAAATGAATAAGTTATTTCCATTCGCAAAAAATAATGTTAAATTTATAACAACTATAAAAAAACAGCAAAACTTTTTTACATTTCTTATAATTTTTTTGTCCCTAAAAGATTTTGATTGTTACATTTTTTGTAAAAAAACCTTTATCCTAAATTAAAATTTTATCTTGTTTTTAGGATGTCAATACATACATTCTAAGACATTCTTAAAATAAATTTTTAAGAAATTATTTCGTGAATTACTCGCATTTTTTGTTGTTGATGCCGTGCTATTTGTTTTACGATATAAAAATTATCATAGATTTTTAATGACGATTTTTGCATGTTTCTCAATAAAAAATATTATTTGAAAAATTAATATTTCTGTATGTTTATCTTCCGTTCAAATTTTGTATAAATGTTTTCTTAAAAATGCAAAAAGATATGATTGCAAAAAAGTGTATTGAACAAAAAATATTCTTTAATTTTAATAAAACATTTCATTGTTTTCCGTCCATATGCCATATATTTTTATTCAACCATAAAATCCTCATAATTTATTTGCAAATGAATTCGGCACGATTTAACATTAAAATAAGAGTTTCATATATTTAATTTTCCTTTGAATTTCACATAATTGTAATATTTCTTAAAATGCTTTTGATTACTTTAAAATGCTTTTTAGGTTTTTGATTACTTTTGGAATAGAAAATCTATTTTAATTACTGTTTATATTATATTACATATTATTATTATTATCACCATGTCAGAGCATTATATTGATTTGGGAATGAGGTTTGTGGCTCAACAAAAATCCATAGGCGAAAAATTGAAATCTTATTATCTGCTCGAGCATCTCATAAAATCAGTTTTTAATAACGTGATGCCATCCCATTTACAAAAGCTCTGATAATAAAAATAAGTTAATGGCTACAGCAAATGAAAGATAGGAAAATGCCATTTTAAGCACATGATTATATGAAATGAAATAAATAGGAAATGTGATGTTTTTTTAATACAATAAATGCGAGACAAAAACTTTGTCTCGCATTTATTGTATTATTGTTTTTTGGATCGTTTGCAATACTAAATTGACTCATTCAATGAAACCATTAAAATGAATAAAAATATAATTTAACTCGCACGAGCACGCGGTGCTTGGCCGTTCAATAAATGATGCTCTGACATGGTACATTGAAATATGCATAGCAGATTTTATTCTAATCTTTGTTTATTTACGATTCCTATAATATTTAGGAATTAGTAAATAAATCTTGTATCATCATTATATTTTTCGTTCAGTTTGCGGACGATTTCACCTTGTTTTCGGTTTCAATATTAAATCGAATACTTCAATTCCCTTTAAAATTAAATATCTTACTATTATTATTTTATAGAGACTAAAATTTTATGATTTATTGAATACGAAACTATAAATTCCATTTTAGTTTCAAGAAAAAAAAACTTACTCGGAAATATTCATGCATTTATATAATCGAAACACCCACTCCCTTGAAATGAAGCTTATTGGAACTTAGAATCTGACAAGATTTTATTTTCATATATTGTGTATAAAGCAGGGAAATTTTTTTTATAAGTAAAACGGCAGGAAGGCATATTCCTTTTCACTCGATCTGAATTCGATTTGCTGGAATAAAGAAATGTTTATGGAATCTGGGCACCAAGTCGGATAGAATTTTTATAAAATGATGTAAAAGGAAGGAATTCGAACCACGAAATCACTTTTCAAAGAAACAAAATCTCCAAAATGTTATTTTAGAAACTGAATTTGTATTCTTTTTTCTGGTCCCCTTTCTTCCTTTTTGGAGTTACCTGATACCCATTCCACCACTCTATCAAATTTTACTGTGTCGCAAATACGGAAATTTCTGTATGTGGGACCCACTCCTACCTGTATATGGGTGTACATAGAATCTTTTACAACAAGTTGGGGGATTTTTCATGATAATACTCCTTTTTTGTTTCTTTTAAGAGATGGAAAACTTGGGGATTGAATAAAATGGCATATTTTCAGGAAATATTTGTTACTTGTGAAACAATATGAAGAATTGGGGAAGCTAATATTTGAGTTCTTAACTTTTTAATTGCTAAGGTTGCCATAGCCCTAGAATCACAACATACTCAAATTTTCCAAGTTTCTCTTTAAACGAAGCAGAAAAAAGGAAGGGAAAAGAGAAACAGACAAATTTATTCCTTATCTCTTTCAAAAAAAAGCAATGGCAACTCATGTTCTTAAGAAGTTGACGCTTGAAAGAATATTGTTCTTAACCAATTGGCGTCCGAAGGATTCATACAAAGAAATGGATCTAGTACTTCGTTTTTACAGTGTGAACCATTTCAATAAACAAAAAATGGCCCATTAATAATAAATGCATAGTACTTATTGGAGATGGTATGAAAATTTTATAGATTACTTAATAATACATTCATTGTATTTATTGGATATAGTCTGAAAATGTCCTTAATAATAAATTCATTGTACGTATTGGAGATGGTCTGAAAATTTTGTAGATTCCTTAATAATAAATTCACTGCACTTATTGGAGATGTTCTGAAAATTTTGTTGATTACTTAATAATAAATTCATTGTACTTATTGGAGATGGTTAGAAACATTTTGTAGATTCCTTTATAATAGATTTATTGTACTTATTGGATATGATCTAAAAATTTTGTAGATTCCTTAATAATTAATTTATTGTACTTATAGGAGATTGAAAATTTTGTAGATTCCTCAAAAAAAAAAGTGATTGATAAATGCATATTGAAATGTTATTCATTTTTAGAAAGTCTTCAATATTTGTAGAATGGTATTAGAGTTATAAAAATTTCAATATATATTTATTTCAGGGCAGAAATTTTCTCATTATCACTCTACACAATCCTTCTTTCCTGAACGGATATTAGTTTTTCAAAAATTGGCTTGAATATTTAGATTGATAAGTCATGAATTAAAAAACTGGCCCGTTAAAATGTGTCTCTAACAAAATTGAATCCACTAGTAATTATAAATGTTCAGAAATATGAAATATTGTCATGAGGCGCCTACAACTAAAAGTTGTTGCTACTGACCATGTTTATCTAATTCATTCAAAATTGCCTTGACTAATGTTCCTGCTTCTGTATATCGTTATAATTGCGAAAATGTTTTGAGCTCTGCATAATACTTTCAAAAGATTGTGTATATTTTAGTTTAATTCCTCGTAAGGAATTAAAACATGATGCTAAGTTTGACATCTTTAAAATAATTCTTGTGATAATTTCGAATAAAGTCAACGTATACAATTTAGCCATTTTAATACTCTTTTTATTAAAAATTGCCCATTCTTATTAATAATATAATGTCAACCTTTTAAGATTACTCTGAAATAATACCCTTGCTTTTTTAAAGAGGGGCAATTTTTATAAGACCAATTACTTCGTTCCTTGTAAACATTTCATCACTTAAACATATTAAATAATTATCCAATTTAGATTGCGGTTATAACCTTCCCATTAATGCTCTTTTGAAGTAAAAGCAGGAAGGTGAAAGTTGATGCCAGAAGCTAAATCTAATAATGGCTTCGGCAAAGTGTTATTTAATAAACTTTTTCTTTTACAATTAGTTAATAATAGCTTTGGAGGCACGAATGCTTTTACACTTAAAGATGTTGGCTGTAAAACCAGGACTGAATGAATTATGTCATTAATTTACTAACTACTCTGTAGTCAACCATCCATTTGTTTTTCATTTTTACGTTTGGGTTAATCTTGATAGTTAATTTGTTTTTAATTTGAAGTCTATTAGCAACATAAATTAAACTACAATGAAAAATATTGTAAGAATATGTATGATGAAAAATAATGAAAAATAAGAAGAAAGTATATATATCTCGACATTTATTTAAAATAATATTTAAATTTTCCACAATAATAGTTAACTATATGAAAGAACTTCCACATATTTTAATAGTGCGCATATAATAAGCATATTATTGTTTTTTTTAAAAAAAATTAACGATTTATTGTCTAGTAAAAACATCCGATATAATTTATTTGAAATATTCATTCCATGGATTTAAATAAATAAGTGATGAATAAAATTATTTGTTTTATAAAAACAAATTACCGATTTATCGCTATTTTTTTATCTTTTTCATTTCTTTATTTTATTATTTTTGTAATTTTTCTGTTATGCATATTAGAAAAAATCTGAAAAACATTTTTTCCCGTCCTTTGTTCTTTTCTAAAACATACAAGTTTTTTTTTTCTGGATCTTTTTCCCACTCGAGGAATTCTTAAAAATCCCTACCATTCCATTTATGTGCTACTTGCAACTAAGAGAAATTATTATTTTCGTTCTTTGAGTATCCACTTTAATTGTGCGAAGTATGTTGTGTTTTTTGCAATATAAGGTAATTGTGAAATAGTCTTCAGTTTTTGCAAGGATTTCTAAAAATATATTTACAAATTAGTAATATTGACTTTCCACGCAACAAATCGTCTAGAAGGGAAGAAGGTTTTACAGATATAGCAGTGGCTGCTGAACGAATGCTGCTTCTCTGTCTTCGCCCTTGGCGATAAACTTGGCAACATCCTGAAAAATACGGTACTTTTTGTGAAAAAAAAATGATTAACACAGACTATTCCAGAATCATGATAAGAACTCCATTAGGATTTGAGCTAAGGCGTTTATTCTAGATCACGTTATGCTATGTCTGAGACCCACGGGAAGCACGTCGAAATGAAGATGAAATGCTTTCGGCATGGTAGTTCGATCTCACCACCTGGTGGGTACGCTAATAAGTGGGAGTAGGCTCTTCCCATTGATTACGGGATGTACTTCCTACTGGAAGGGCTGTACCATAGTTCTCAACAGTATTGTTGTTTCGGCGGTCTGGTTATTCAGTCCTCGTGGTTTATATA
>JAOUZG010015602.1:1340647-1361870 GCA_026289955.1 Argiope argentata | reverse complement strand
CACACACACACACACACACACACACACACACACACACACACACACACGTGTGTGTGTATTGGTTGTACGTTTGTGTGTAAAGTAAGTTTCTCAGAAAAATTATAGATAAGCAAAGGTTTGGGGGGCCAAAGACTTGTTCCATTTTGCCATTTAATTCTTCCTTTCGTAGCCGCAGGTGTAAAACTTCTTGATGGTTTTCTGCGCCACCAATGGGATTACTTCATTCCCATGCCCCACCCCCTACTTGTACGACTGAAGCATTTTTCTTTTGTTTTTAGGAGAACTGCCTCAAAACGATTTCTCAAACGGAGAACGCCAAAGGAACCCAGAAAAAAAATAGCGAAAAGAATGCAATTTTTTCTTTGGAAATAATTTTTTATTTCCATTGAAAAAAAAAAAGTGACATCCCAATGCACAATTAAAAAGCAAAGATTTTTTTTAAAAATCCTTTACGGAAAAAAAAGCATTATTCTTGTTTAACAATACAAATTTGAATTCCATTAACAGCCGTAAGAAAAAGTATTGTTTAATGCAAATAACATGTTTTAAATAAGAATCTTAATATATATTATATTGAATAATGAGTTTTAAAATAAGGTTATAATCATATAAAGCACAATGGGCTTTTAAAATTCAAAATAAAGGTGAAAGTTGTTATAAGCGATTGTCCGTTAAGAAACAATAAAACAAAATTCAGTAGAAAAGGCAAAATTAGGTCATAATGTCGGTTTCTTTTTATTCCTTTATTTAAATACTTGGTATGTTCATATTAATCAGGGTCATGTTTGATGCTTATAGGTAGCAGGCGATTACATATAAGTGAAAACTTATAAAAGTATGTAAAAGCTGAACTTTAAAGAATTGCAACTTTTTTACTAAACTTATAGAAAGTGATAGTTCGCTATCAAGTTTGTGTCCCAAAATCTCTAATGCAAAGAAAAGTTTAAAGAAAATTATTCTATATTGTTATGAATTTTGTGTAAATTAGGTGTAAATATTTGTGAAATGTTGTATAATATTGTAAATATTTATAAATAGTTTAATTGTATAAAATTAACTTCAACGGAATCGCGGGTCAGATAGCAAAGACCGTTATAAGAAGATTTACAACAGAATGCCATAATTGGCCAATTTGATGGTATAGTTGTGTTGGCCACGTAATGAGTTGATAACGGTTTTTATTACACGCTAAAATGTGTAGTAGAAGCTAAGAAATAAAGATTTGTTCTTAGAGAATGCTACAAAGTTCAACAGTTCTCTGGAAAGAGTGAAAGATTTCAGTAGGTGCCCCGTCCACTTTAAGGAGCCACTATTTAAGGCGTGCCTTAAAGGCGATAAATGAAATCAGTTTGGAGAACGAGTTACGTTTGTTGGATTAGCATCAAAGAGCGTCTTTTCACTTTCACGAGCATTCTATAGCTTTTCTGTAACTTGACATTAGCGGATTAAATAGTTAATTCGCTGTGAAATTGTAGTTTGTGTTGCGTATATTTAATATGTTTTTCATAGACAATAAAGTCTGTATTTTCGCAAGATGTAGATGTTTATAGTTCGATATCAAGTGCCTCTATTAGTATCAGTGACCCGGTGTTTGAATTTAGGCATCGGCGTTGAAATATATAATAAGAATTATGAGGAAGAATTGAAAAAAAATATCTTAGATAAAAGTGTTCTTATAAAAAGTTTATTATTTAAGTTAAGTGATCTAATGAAAAGTTTATTGAACTAAATAATTATATTTAAACTATGAAATATTAAAAAAATGCAGCTCAGAAGAATTCCTTTTCTAAGAATTATTTGAACAAAACAAAGAAGGGAAAAATCTAATTAAAAATTTCGAAAATCCAGATACAAAACGAATAAAATCCCAGTTATACATGATTTTTTTTAAAAAAAAATATCTGATAATGCTGCAGAATCACTAATTAGTTATAAATTTTAACACTGAATTATGATACTAAATCATTGTAACTTAAATGTACTTTAAAAAATAAACATTGAATTTCAAAAAAATATTGATGTTTTTTATGAAGAAAATTTAAGGTATTTTTTTTTTAAATACATTAATTAAGATATTTTTTGCTTTTTTAAAAAAATAAAATGGACTTGCAAGAAAAGGGAACAATTTAGAAAAATATATAAATTTTAAATTTGAACTTTAATTTTATTTAAAATGAGTTAATTGAAAAAAGTATGAAAGGGCAAGTAAATTGTCTGCAGCCAGTACAAACTATTTCACTCAAAAATATAATTATTAAATTATATTATTTTTCAATCATTAAAATATTTTTTAAAATCTTACTAAATTCTTTATTTTTATTTAGCCAATTTAATCTTTATTTAACAATTTCAAATTGTCGCACGATAAAAAAATTTTTTTTATTACCAAAATAAAAAAAAATGCTGAAACTCTACAAAATTAAATTCTTTCCAATTATGTTTTCGAATCTGATTCATTTTTCACTTCAGGTGGCAACACTGCAAAGTAAATAACAAAGCAGAAAAAAAAAGAATTAAAAGAAAAAGAAGAAGAATGATTTAAATCAGACTTCCTCGCATCGATTTTCCCTCCCTTCTTTGCGAAGAACAACTTTCACCGAACTCACGAAGTCCGTCTTTTATCTCATTAGGTTTAGTATAGTGTCACAAATCCCATTTCTCGGTGTGAACGAAAATACTTGATGGAATCGTTCTCATTTTTCTCCTCCCTATTTTTTTTTTTGAACCTGCCCAAAGGATCACAATTCCTTTTTCCTGTCCTATATTCCTGTCTCTTTTCCCCGGAAGGGCATAAGAAAGAATTAAGGCCGGAAAAAAAAGGAAAGAAAAACCTGGAATCCACTTTTTCTCGGGACTCTTATACGTGTCTTTCTGGGGCTACATAGGACTATTGAAAGTGATACGTTAAGCCTTTTACATGAAGTCCGCTTCAAAAGTTCATGCACGACTTTTCAGAGGTATAAGAAGTAGGATTGCAAACTGGAAGTTTTCTTTATCAAAATTTTATTTTGTATGAATTAGGGTGGGATTATTGTCTTTGGGAAGAGATTGTTTCTCTCTCTCTCTCTTTTGAAAGAAAAGAAACTTCAATGCCTTAAGTTTTAATGCAATGTCAAACATTAAATTCTAATTATTATCTTGTTAGAGTCTGATATTGTTTTAGTTTGGGATTTTCAAACCCTTAAAAATGCTTGATGCCACAGAACAAACCCGAAAACTGGAATCAATGAGAAACAGCGAGGAGAGTATCGAAAGATGTTCGCATATACATGATTTGCAGGTCGGGCGATTTTGAGATGGAATAAGTCATAGACAGACTCTCCGACCCGTAACGAACACACACGGATTAACCATAAAATTGAATGACCACACCGACGCAACAGCAACACTGGAGGGAACTGTGATTGAGTCCTAATGGCCATCACCGGCCACGGTACAACCCTCCCCCGTAGGAAGTATGTCCTTTCATGAATGGGATGAGTCCAATCCCCACCTATTAATGTATCCTCCAAGGGTGGCGAGATCCAAACACCATACCGGACGAATCTCATTCTCACTTATGAGGTGTCCCTTTGGGGGATTGAGGTGGAATAAAACAAAACATCGCTCTTCTAAAAGTTGATGATTGCACAATGCAAGAGTCACATGACAATTCCAAACCAATTTAAAACAAACTTAACCAATTTAACCCATTATCCGGTTTATTTACCTTACTATCTAATAAGAAGACACCTTCTAACTTAGGAATATTTTCTTATTTTGATTCAAATGGAAATCCATGGAATACTTGGCTTATCTACGTATCCGAAGTCGTTTTACTATTGAATTATAAATGTTATGAATGAATTCTTTTTTGTTTACAACTATCAAAATCCGATGAATCGATGCATGTACAGCGTACGGGCAAACCGGTTAAGGGGTTAAAAAATTAAATAAAAAAATAAAGGAACGAAGCATCTAAAATATATCCAAGAAAAAATGCTATAACGCTTGTCAAATTTTGAAATGAAAGAATTGTCGTTTTTCTATGTATAGACGCATGCTTCACCCTATAGTCTTGTCATTCTAACCAGTTTAAAATATTAAAAAAATATTTTCATATGATAACTTGAAAACTACGATAGCAGATTCTGAATATTTAACATTTTTTTTAATTTTTCACAAATTTATTTTATAATATTTTTGACTACATGTTAAGTGTATTGTCAAACCTAATTTTTTACGGTAGATAAGGACCTATACAAAAAATTGCACAAAAATAATATTCTAAAATTTTAGAGATAGTTATTAAAAAATATTTTGATACATATAAGGAATTTTTTTGATTAGCTGAAGGTGGGGGGCATTAAAAAGTTTTACTTCGAAAATCTCTCGAAGATTTACTAAATAATGAGAAAGTGCTGTCAAATAATTAAATTAAATACTTAAATAAAACAAATAATTAAATTAAAATGGATAATTTTTAGGAATTTAATTTTTTCTTTATAAATTTGGAGAAATTTTGAAAATTCAATACTACTCGTCGTGATTCAAAATCTGTTTTTTTTTCATATACAATTTTTATAAAATATTACGTGTGCATTCCAAAAGTTACTCCACAGTAGAATTTTCATAATTTTTTCCATGCTATTATCAACTTTCATACCCTATACGCTTATGTATGAATCAAAAGAATAACTATTCTTACTGTTACATATTAATTTATTCGCCTAACCTCTTAACTTTCTCTATCAACGTTTTTAAAATTCCCTGAAGATAAATTATTCGCTAATCTATAGGTAGAAAAGCGTATAATATTACAAGTATGATTTTTTTAAAATCTGGAATTATAGCATTATAAAGCTTTTTGACTTAGTCCATATATGTATATAGTATGCTATTATCAATTTTCATATATACATTTAAGTGTGAATCAGAAGAATAATTATTCTTTTTGTTTCACATTACTTTACTCTCTTCCCCTATAAGCTTTCTCTATCATCGTTTTTAAAATCCCCTGAAGATAAATTATTCGCTAAACTACAGTAGAAAATCTTAGAATAATTGAAATATGATTTAAAAAACAACAACTAGAATTATAGCTTTATAACGCTATTTAACTTAGTCCACACACATATATATAGTATGTATTATTAATTTTCATGTCATATATATTTATGTATGAATCAAAAGAATAACTTTTCTTATTGTTATGCATTACTTTACTCGCCCTCTCCTCTAAGCTTTCTCTACCGACGTTCTTAAAATTCCCTGAAAAAAAGTTATTCCCTAGCCTATAGATATAAAAGCGAAAATAATTTAAATATTTTTTTAAAAATTTAGAATTACAACTTTATAAAGCTGTTTAACTAAGTCTATATATGTATATAGTAAGCTATTATGAATTTTTATGTATTATACATTTATGTATGAATCAAAAGAATAACTATTCTTATTGTTATGGATAACTTTAGTCACCCCCTCCCTCTTAGCTCTCTCTACCGACGTTTTTAAAATCCCCTGAAGATAAATTATTCTCTAACCTATAGGTAGAAAAGCTTAGAATAAATGAAATATGATTTTTTAAAAATCAGGAATTATAGCTTTATAAAGCTCCTTAACTTTGTCCATATATGTATATAGTAGGCTATTATTAATTTTCATGTCATATACATTTATGTATCAAAAGAATATTTATTCTTATTGTTATGGATTACTTTAGTCACCCTCCCCTCTTAGCTCTCTCTACCGACGTTTTTAAAATCCCCTGAAGATAAATTATTCTCTAACCTATAGGTAGAAAAGCTTAGAATAATTGAAATACGATTTTTTTAAATCTAGAATTATAGGTTTATAAAGCTCTTTAACTTAATCCACATATGTAAATAGTATGCTATTATTAATTTTCATGACTTATACATTTATGTATGAATCAAAAGAATAACTATTCTTATTGTTATGCATTAATTCATTCGCCCTCCCCTATTAGCTCTCTCTACCGACGTTCTTAAAATCCCCTGAAGCTTAATTATTCACTAATCTATAGGTAAGAAAGTTTAGAATAATTGAAATATGGTTTTTTAAAAATCGAGAATTATAGCTTTATAAAGCTTTTTAAATTAATCCACATATGTATATAATATGCTATTTTCAATTTTTATGTCATACATTTATGTATGAATCAAAAGAATAACTATTTTTATTGTTATGCATTACTTTACTCGCCCACCCCTGTTAGCTCTCCCGACAGAAGTTTTTAAAATCCCCTGAAGATCAATTATTCGCTAGCCTATAGGTAAAAAAGGCGCATAATAACTGAAATCTATGATTTAAAAAAATCATCCAGAATTATTGCTTTATAAATCTTTTTAACTTAGCCCCTATATTTATATAGTATCAGCCTGGTGTTCTATATGGTGCTCTAACACTGTACCACTTGCTAATTCGCTGGCAACATCCTGCCGTGACTGGACCACTTCCTCCAACTTATTAACTGCATGTTGACACAGGGCTGCAGGTCAACTAGATACTTCAGCCGGAAATGTAAGCACACCGAGCACCCCAGTGGCGGAGGAAACGTGCCAAACGGATAGCCCAGAGCCCCAGTACATATTCCCAATGTCCAACCCCCCTCCCCCCGATGGACACACTCAGTTCATCCCTGAGTCCACTATTAATCTACTAAATCTGCGACGCCGTGTTTCATGTAGTAGTAATTCGTGGCGGTATTAGCAGCGTGGCGAGGATTTCTCTTGTAGAACCATCGCTGCTGTGTTCTATGAAATATGCATTGGCGGCGTTGAGAAAATTGGCAAGGTTGCCTTGTGTTTCAACTATTTATGTGAGTTATAATTTCTGCCACAATATATTCAACATGAGGCCCGAGTCATTGTGGGGGAGTTTTGGCGGTATCGCGTTGCTGTCGTTTCAGGTAGCACCGATGTTGGCGTAAATAAATTATTTAGTAAGTGAATTCGGAATTAGGGCCATTGAAATGTCATGGCGAAGGTGGTTTGCCTTCTGGGAAAAATTGTGGGGGAGGGAACGTGCGTTGGCGTTGGCTCTGGGTGTCGAAGTGGTTTTTGCGGATGGTAAAAGTTTGTTAATGAGCTTAATAAGGTGCAGTTGACTTTGGTTTTGAGAATTGTTCCGTTAATAAAGAATTTACGCCCATCTATATGTTTGGGAGTTTTAAATATTCTTTCGAGTTTGACAGTTCAAATTTGGTGGTTTTGAGTTAATTATTTTCAAAATTCTGCTCGTATGCCTCTAACTCCATTTAATTATCTCGAGTAAGTAAGGTGTTGCAATAGATTAATTAAAAAAATGTGTTCTGTCATGTGTTAATTTAGATAATTGGTAATTAGATATTTGAAGAATTTAGATAATTTATAATGAGTTTTCAGATAAGTTAGGAGTCAAATGTATTAAACGTTTTCATATTGGAAAACATTATGATTGATAATTTTCTATAAATATTTATATAAATTATGTATAAATGTTTATGAAATACTACGTAATTGTTAGCATTTTAACGATTTCCCTTCGTTTTTTTTATGATAATGGAACTCATCCGGAATAAGTTGAAGAGCACAACAAATCCAACTATTTATGACATTTAGCATTTAACCACATATTACTTTATATTACGCATTGAGTACTTTTCCTCCTGTATTATCAAAATGAATAAAAAAACTCATAAATTACAGTGTAACTATTATCTAAGAATCATATTAAAAAAATAGGATGTTTGTGTGTAATATATCTGTAAATTATATATGAAATATTTGAAATTTTTTCGGATATATATACATTCAACAAGAATAAACCCACTTCTAAAGCATTCAGAATCAAATCCACGGTTGATTACATTCTTCATAATATAAAGTTTACTAATTACAAATTTCATTAAGATATCTTGATTATTTTTTGAGATTTGAGGAAACTCGTATAGTATAATTATGAAAAAATACTTCAAAAATATATTTAAGGTGTTTGAATACTTATAAAGGCCGTAATAGCCTGGTTCATTGGGAGTCGGATTCGCATCCTTTGGGCTGCGAATTCAAACCTGCCAGCCGAATACTCACCGTGTGTGTGGTGCCCGGCTCACTTTAAATCTTTCGTGGTCATAAAGTTCTCCACGTAGAGAGAAGTACCACCGGGGGTATTGGGTCAGTGGTATTAGTTCTGTATGCCAGATCTAAATTATGATCCGAGGATGAATGAATGGAATGCAAAAATGAAATCACCTCGTAAAAATGGTTGTGACGTGTGTGTAGCTAGGTTGTACATTCGACCCCAGTTGGCGCCACTGAAAAAAAACTTAATCGGCTTAAATCGCTGGCAGGCATGTCAATTGGCTTAAAAAAGTGCCATAAGTAATAGTAACAACAAGAAATGCTTGTAAAAAGCATCATTTAGAATAGTTCGTTATAAATTGACTTCTAATTGATATGGAGATGCAATAAAGATATCACTGGAAACAGAAATATATCTATTTTTTGATACTGAGAAATACTAACTGAATAAATAAATAAAAATAATTATGAGAATTTTTTCCAAATTCTTTTTTTCAGTCTAAACAAATACAATAAAGTTTGAAGGTCAAACATTTTCCTCCTACCTAATTTGCTTACGTGACTGTTGTTAGACAAACAGATGTCCCATGCACAGATTTTCTCCCAAATTTTTATACTTTTTGAGGAAAAAACTGGATATCAATTTCCATCTTTCTTTGGATCCCGAACTGACTCGTTTTAGAGTATTCTTTATTATGTTCACTGGCAGGCAAACAAACTGATGTAGGTAGCAATTAAATAATTATATTTGTGACCAGAACAACGTTTAAAATACAGTGATTCATCAAAACACTCATCGAGTTTCTTGCCATTCTCGCTATTTTCCCATATATTTCGTTTATAAAAGAAATAAAAACGATTTGAACAAATGCATCAAAAGCATCTCTCAGTTAATTTACGCATGAGT
The DNA here is from genome assembly GCA_026289955.1 of Argiope argentata. Taxonomy (NCBI): domain Eukaryota; kingdom Metazoa; phylum Arthropoda; class Arachnida; order Araneae; family Araneidae; genus Argiope; species Argiope argentata. The sequence goes on along the minus strand of JAOUZG010015602.1, from coordinate 1,352,903 downwards.
TGCACAATATGTAGGGGAAAAAATCCCCACTTTGGGGGAAAACCGGACCAGTTCTCTTATCACTCCCTTTATCATGTGCGTGGAAGAGAGCCTGGAGCCATTAAACGCCAGATAAAAATGTCTTGGGAAGTTATCTTTCTGGGCGGCAATTAGGGCCTGAGGGTCGAGAAAAAGTTGTTCATTGTGAAGAAAATGGACGCTTCTTCTGGGAATGAATGACGATCGGAAGAGGATGAGGATGTCAAAGCTACATGTGATAGATGCTCGCCGCCTCAACGTTTGATGTCGCTTGGAGATAACGATTGTCTTTTATGCAATGATCTGCCTGTTTTTTTTTTTTTTTTTTTGCTTTTATTAGATTATTAAACTGCAATCAGAAATAGTTTTGTTCTTTTTTCTCTTTGATTGTGAGTAAGTAAGGAATGGGGGAATGCATGATATATTTAAATTGATGAGGTGTAGAGCTATGAATGTCTTTAGAAATGATAAAAAATGTATGGTGCATTTAATTGTTATTGAATGTATCAAGAATTTGCTAGTTAGTTCAATTAGGTAATTATTTTTATGTCAAATTGTTAAATGTCATTTAATATTTTTATTAATTGGTTTAAAATAGTTGATTTACGAAAAGATTTGAAGGGCATACTGTTCTTGGCTTGACAAACTTAATTTGATGTAAAAGTTTAAATTAGTTAGAACCCATTAAAAAGTATTCACCATACTTTTCAAATTATTTAATTCTTTTCAATAGTTTGTTAGTTTAGGGTATGAAAAAAAAAACCCTAATATATATTGTTGATCGTGTACTGACGATCGCCATCGATTTTAAGCCGAAAGGAGCATCTCTTGTTTTTGAAGTAGCGCCAACCAGGGCCAAGAGTACGACTTAGCTACACACTCCTAACATTCGCTTGTACAGCCCCTTTTTTACAAGAAGCACATTCACACACCTCACAGCTTGCACACGGAAGAACAACCATGCCCTAACCGGGAATCGAACACGTGGTGCCCCGATCATAAGGAAAATGCGCTACATCTATACCAAGGTGCTAGCAAAACTAATATATTCTTCGTTAATAAAGACAAAATATTCAAAGAAAAAATATTCTGTTTTAATCTAATATTGTTAGTCTTAGAAATCTGAGAATATCACTTTTAGACGATTTTATACCATAGAGGGGTGATATACAGTGAATAAAATGAGTGCATTACCGGTAATCTTCATTAGGTCTTTTTCTAGTTGTATGGATGGTGATATTTTATATTCTTTTGATATTTATTTTATTATAGCTTTTTCAGTTTTTAGGATTATTCTTAGTTACTACGACAACTTGTAAATCTTTTGAAATTATTGTACTTTTAATTACGTAAACATTTTCACCTACATATTTTATTGTATCCAAACTTGGCGTAATTAGCGTCACTTATAGTCAGCGCAAACACGAGAAGGGTTTACTTCTGTACCTGAAAAAGGATAGAAATTTAGAGCATTTGTCCTTTTTAGGTATTCCCGGTCTTGATATAAAAACGTCTTTAATTAAAATAGTTTCTTAACTTCATTTTCTCTATATCTATTATAGTAAAAAGCAACAACGGAATAGTTTATAAAAACACTCTTTTATTAGGATACTCAAAAAAGAAAATTAAGTTATTTATCAAAAATATCGAGAAGGGGAAAAATATAATAGCTTTCAGAAATGGGGGAAATAATGCAAGCAGATTGAAGATTTAATTAGACTTTTGATATTTTTTCTTTCTTCTATGATTTTAATATCTTACTGTATATTATTTCATTTATTCTTAAAAGTTTTTTTTTAGTAAAACTGTTTTTTATTTTTAGTGCACTGATAAAAACATATTAAGTTTACTAATACTATTATTATATTTTTCCCTTTGATATAAATCAGAATTTAGTACTAAATTATTATCGAAGAATGCAATAATCTTGACCAGGGTCAATGGACTGGTGGTAAGGTCTTGCCACGTGGGCCCCAGGGTTGCCGTTTCGAGACCTGATTCCACAGAAGAACCATCGTGTAAGGAGGCTCTTGAATGTTAAATCCTACAGGGGCAAATGTTCTCCCTTTCGTGTGGTGTGGAGAGGTGCTTTCTGATGTCGACCTCGTCATCTGATTGAGATTCAAATTTATGAGGTATGTCCCAAATTAGTCCTAGTGTTGCTTTATAACGGGTATTGAATATAACTAAGCAATAAAGTTTTCTTACTTGTATAAGTAACTTCTTATAACTAACTCTTTCTTACTGATATAAGTAACTTCCTATTCAACTAAAATTATAATAATAAATTTATTGATGGTTTATTTTAATAATTCTAAAATATTATTATTTTTAATTAAGTACAGTGCTTATGTATAACTTTAAAAAAGCTTCTAAAAATGTTAAAACATCGGTACAATGAATCATGGTTGCTAGCCTTAAAGAAATAAAGTGAAACAAAAGAGCATAAAAACCTTTTGAACGGGAAATATTAATTAAATCAATGATTCGCAACATTTCAAACCGCATGGTAATTTCCAAATCATATATTATTTCCAACATATCCACACAATTCTGTACACACACACAAAAAAATACTAATCTTTCAGCAAACGATAATTTAAATATATTCTATACGAGACATGCCACACTTGTGCCCCGTTAAAAATAGAAATCTACCCAAACACTAACACATATCAGCTGTCATCTTTAACCAATTTTCCTGCATCACGCCATTGGGTATTCAAGGCGGGAAACCTTAACAAATACATAACCCAAATCCTACGGTAGGGCAATGCGCCAAATCTTTGTCCTATTTCGCATCCTAATTCCTCTCTATTTGTCTTTTCCCTTAAGTTTCCCTATCCTCCTCCTAAAACAATTTTTGGTCCGACTCCAGAAAATTTCCCCAATTTCGCATCGTTTTGCTCCGCGGTTCGGGGCCATTCTTTAAGGGACGAGGACGCGTCGTTTATCCATTCCGATGGAGTTTCCACTCAGAAATGGGATTTCTGCTTGTTGGCGAGGCTTCTGTGTGGACTGCATTTCCCACTTCTCCCTTCTTCTAAAGCGGAAAATAAAGTTGTTGGGGTTTTTTTGTTGTTTTTGTTGTTTTTCTGCATATTCAACGCGCTCTTTTTTATTTCATTTTACTTTTTCTTATACGTAGAATTCAAAGAGTGTGTATTATTGATGTATTGTAGTAAAAAAAGTCAATCCTGACATTTCAACGAGTTTCCATTTCTATTTTTAAAAAATGGAATTATGTCTGTTTGTCATTTTGTCTGTTTGTCTATGAAGACAATAATTCAACGTTTTGAGTTAGACAGATAAAATTTGAGACACGAATTTAACATCAAAATTGGAACGTTTTTATTAAATTTTGAAAGAAATTTATTTAGAAAAGTTTCCCTGTCCTGCTGTCCGAATGCAAATGTCTGTCTGTCTATTTGTCTATGAAGACAATAATTCAATGTTTTGAGTTAGACAGATGAAATTTGAGACACGTATTTAACATCAAAACTGGAACGTTTTTATTAAATTTTGAACGAAACTTATTTAGAAAAGTTTCCCTGTCCTGCTGTCCGATTGCAAATCATGACATTCACAAAACAAAAACATCTATATACATATTTAATGATATCTCTTAATCTAATTTATATCCTAATTAATTTCTGAATTTTTTAAATCTTAATCCATCCAATTTTTCATTCTAAAATTTTTTCTTATTCGCTGATCAAATTCCTATTTTTTATTTAATTAATTCTAAATGCACTTTATAAAATAGCTCACCTCAGGATTTCTTTTACACTTCGATTGAAAGGATAAAAATCTCCATTGCTTAGGACATTCTTTTAAATATACCTAAATTTCCCTTTCCTAAGACTACATGCACCTAATGAAATCCCTTTCGAAATCTCATAGTAAAACTAATGAACGGGAAATTTTTGCTCTCTTTTGTACTTGTGTCACGATATATAGAGCCTAAATTTCCCTTTTTTTAAGACTAAATGTACCAAAGAAATCCCTTTCGAAATCTCATATTAAAACTAAGTAAGGGAAAATTTTTGCTCTCTTTTGTACTTGTCTCACGATGTATAGAACCTACATTTCCCTTTCCAAAGATTATATATACCTAATGAAACCCCTATCGAAATCTCATAGTAAAACTAATGAGAGGGAAATTTTTGTCCTCTTTTGTACTTGTGCCACAATGCATAGCACCTAAATTTCCCTTTCCTAAGACTATATGTGCCAAAGAAATCCCTATCGAAATCTCATAGTTAAACTCAAGAAGGGAAAATTTTTGCTCTCTTTTGTAGTGTCACTATGTATAGAGCCTAAATTTCCCTTTCCTAAGACTATATGTGCCAAAGAAATCCCTATCGAAATCTCATGGTTAAATTAATGAAGGGGAAATTTTTGCTCTCTTTTGTACTTGTCTCACGATGTATAGAACCTAAATTTCCCTTTCCAAAGATTATATATACCTAATGAAATCCCTATCGAAATCTCATAGTAAAACTAATGAGAGGGAAATTTTTGTCCTCTTTTGTACTTGTGCCACAATGCATAGCACCTAAATTTCCCTTTCCTAAGACTTTATGTGCCAAAGAAATTCCTATCTAAATCCCATAGTTAAACTAATGAAGGGAAAATTTTTTCCCCTTTTGTACCTGTGTCGCTATGTAAAAGGACGTCAGTTTTATCATCGCTTCTTGAAAACAAATGACCCCCATAGTAAAATATACGAAATTTTTAAATTTTCAAATACTTCTTCTCGGGCACTCATCTGCTAAAATATGTTTGCTTTTGTATTCCCAGAATTAGCATTTAAAATGTAAATTTCTATAAAATACTTAATGAAATCTTGTAAGATTACCTATTTGTAAACAAGTAATTTGAATACTTTAAAAAGTGATAATTTATGAACTTAACAAATTAGGTAAATAAAATTTAGATCAGAAGTTTTTGGTGTTTAGTTAAGAAAAATATATGTATTTTTTGTATTTAACTGTTACTTTTAAATTCAATATAAAGTACTTTTCTAACTTTTATTTGAATATTATGTATTATTGTATTTCCATTTTTTTCAAAAAATTATAAATAAATAAAAAATTATGTGAAATCTATGAGTATCTAAACTCCTATATTCATTCTTTATCTGTTTATCTTAAAATGACAATTGAATATAAAACAGAGTAATTATCAAGCATTAGGAGAATTGAGAAAGAAATTTAACAGACATAAGAAGCTATGGTTAAACCTCTCTCATCATATGCTATGTACGTGCTTCCATCAAAGTGGAGGAAACTCAAACCTTTATCATTATTATATATAGCAGCTAGAAACTGCTTACTTTTACAACAATTTCTGACTTACATTTGCATATTGTTCGCCGGTGTAAAATATTAAGAGGATCACTTGCTGTTTTGAGGCTCTCTCTCTTAAATTGATATATAAAATTTAAAAATAAAACCACCATCTTGAAATAAAATAAGAAATAGACTGCAGCTGTGAAATATAAAAGTGATGCTATTCTGAAATTCATAATATTTAAAATACATAAAAATAAAACTTTTTTTTTTAAAAAAAGATTATTCGATCACATTTTTGTGATCGAAATATCACGATGTGTGAACAATTACTTTTTTAAATGCTGACATATAACTGAATGATAAGAAAGAATCAAAGAAAAATAAAAAAAAACATTCAGAAATTTCATTTAAATAGAATCTAATTTTGATAAAGAATAAAGACCGAAAGCGAATCTTCTGAAAGGGATACTTCTTATTTGAAGAGCAAATACAGGTTCCATTGTCAAATTTATCGAATTCTTTAAAAAGTTTCATCGAAACATTGGAATTAAAGTTGGGAAAATTCCGTATCTCTCGATGACATTTTAAAAAGAACTGCTTTTGAAGATTAAAATTACTTATCGTCTGCACCATTATTTTCGAATTCCTTTGAAGATTACGATTACTAATTCCACTTTTGGAACTTATTTCTTACATTTGAAGATGATACATTCCTTTTATTTAATTGTATTTTGCTATTTATAGATTCGATGTGATGAAAGAAATAAGGAAATTAAAAAAAATATGTAAAATAAGGAATAAATATGAATGTTCTTTGTGAATTATTATTTGAAATTAAATAAATGGCATTAGTACATTGATAGTTTAAGCAATTAGATTATTCCTTAAAATATAATTGTTCTAACTAATTATTTATTACTTATTTTAAATTGTTTAAATATTAAAAATAAATTACAGATTTTTCTTTAAAATGAATCATTTAATTGAAGGTACTTTTCCGTTAGACGGGCTCCAGTGAAAAATCACGAAACATTGTAGAATTCCGCCAAATTTCTTAAGCTACTTTTCACTGACGCTCGGTTAACGGAAAGGTACTCAATTGAATAATAGAATCCCAGAAGATGTAATAGATTCTATTATATCTAATTTATCTGCATAGTGAAATTCATGCATTTTTTTTTTGAAAAAAATCTAAAACATTTTAACCATATATGAAATACATAAATGTTGTCAAAATATAAGATAATATTCAAGTTTATGATAAAAACACTTATCAAAACATCAATATATTTAATAAAAATTAGATTAATTTCCCCCCTATTTTAAAAGTTTTTGGGGGTTAAAAAACCTTATTATTTTTTGTTATATAATTTTTGGAATAAAATAATAAGAAATATTCCAAAAATATTCTAGCATGATTAAATTTGAATGCAAAATGTCCAATATTATTTTACATTTCACTTATTTTGAATAAAATTCTTCAGTAAAAAGCTTCAAATAAAATTCTTATTGCTTTTAATAACAATTTTATTTAAACTTTTCCATAAACTTTCCTTAAAAAAGCATGTTTAAACAATTACCATTCTAAATTTTATATATCACTACTATTTTAAGAAACATGTTTCTATGAAATGTAATTTTTCAAACAATATGTTATTATAATTTTATATTTAAACTTTCTGTGTGACAAAACACTTTGAAAAATCCTGTCTTCTAGACGAAAAGGGAATGATGATATCTTTTACTTAAATTATTAAAGAAAAGGAGATGCCACTAACCTTCCATTAATATATTCTGTAACTTCATATTATTTGAAACTGTAAGAACGAAAGTGGATATAGGGAAAAACAGTTAACGATAGTTTTCCAATAAGGTATTGCATGTTTCGGTTAAAAAGAAATTTGGAATTTTTAGGAAAATACTTGGTGAAAATATGTAAACTTTCCTCAAAACAATGTTATTGAAACTATAGGAAATGTTATTGTAAAGAATCTTTTATTCATTCAATAAAAACTTCCAAAAACGAATGAAAATATTTACTTTAAAAGTAATCAAAGAAAAATAATCCGTGAGAAATGACATGTATAAATTTTAAAGCACAAAGTATTATAAACAATTTGTTGCACCAAATATTTATAAATTCCAATGGCATAAAAAAACTTTACATTAAATCAATATTAATTTTTACGCTTTGGATCAATTACTTAACAAACAAACTGCTTATGATGAATTTCGACGAAAAAGAAACGCTAAGTACATAATTCCTCTTTAAAGCATCGGACAAATTCATGGGAAAAAAATGGATGCATAGGTAGATGGGAGATTTAATTCAACGATAACTAAAGGGGAAAAAACTATCTAACACAGAACAAATTTAAAAAAAGAAGAATATAATGACTTGCCAAAAGCCCAGCGGAGGTGGATCCGGCCCATTTATCTTACGGGAGGTGACATGTCTGCAGAAGATATGTCTCCTGCAATTCCCTGCGGTAACTTCCTGTAGCTGCTGGTTCGATAAACAAGGGGAGCTAAGCTCCTAATTGCCGTATGAAAACATAACTTGTGGCTTTTTCTAGAAAAAGCGCATTTATGTGCGGTTAATTTGCACTTCTTTAACACGACACATCCGCTGCATTATGCATCCACCTGCCCTTTGGAGGGAAGTGGTGTATGTGGGCGGTCCTTCCCATAGTGGATGGAAATCGTTTGCAAATTGCGGAAAGAGCAAAGTGTTAAGTGAGTTCGATTAGCACGCTTGTGAATTTTTAAAGTATTTAATAAATAAATGGGGCTGCAGTTGTTTTGATTGTGGAAGTGTGGAATGTTCTTATTCTTTACCTATAAGCGGTAGTTGTAGGCAAATTCTGTAAGATTCTTTGTTTCCTAGGGCAATGATTCTTAAAATAAAGAATTGAAATTTATTAATGATGTTAAGTCAATGACACTTGTTAACTATTTGATGGCTTGGGAAAATAATTTAAGGCTCTAGAATCTTCAAGAATTTTGGCGATAGCTCTATCATCACTGGTTGCCTGATGATTTCTCTAGAAAGTTTTAGGCTACATCATAAAGAGTTCATAAAATGAACTTCAGCTAAAGCTGAAACGAATAATTTATGATATCTAAAGCTAGTTATTCGAATAAATTCCGCTGTCGGAGTTTTGATCTGCATTCTGAACGCTATTGTGCAATAATGATTGTCTTATCTGTAATTAATCTTTTTTCCTGTGTCGAGACAATATTTGAAAATACTTCTTTATGTATTATTCGGTTGTGCCTTTCGATTTCTATTATTGTTTTGTAATGGAATAAGACATTATTTTCCGTTATCAAATGTGTTAAATTTTCTACACGCTATGCCTATCAGGCAAATTTTCTTTAAAAGCTCTATTTGAAATGAAACAAATAATGTTCTATCCGTAAAATATACAAGTAATGATTCTGTCTATGAAATATACGAATAATCTTCTATCTATGAAATATACGAATAATGTTCCATCTATGAAATATACGAATAATGATTCTATCTTTGAAATATACGAGTAATGTTCAATCTATGAAATATACGAATAATGTTCCATCTATGAATTATACGATTAATGTCCTATTTATGAAATATACGAATAATATGTTCTATCTATGAAATATGCGAATAAAATTCTATCTATAAAATATGCGAATAATGATTAATCTATCAAGTAAACAAATAATGATCTATACGAAGCGAATAATGATTAGCCTATTATTTGATGTCTCTAATCCCATTATTTAACAAGCTTAATTAATGATTCATAATCCTCTGTCTTTCAAATATCCCGAAGCCTTAAGGTAACAACTCGCGTAAAAGTGTCATTGATTTTTTTAAAAATAAATTTAGGTATATCAGAGTTTCCGTATATTTCTATCTATTCTATTTCCCTTTTTTAGAGTATTTTAAAGGGAAATAGACCTATATTTTAAAATTCAATAAACAAGAGAAAAATTTAATATAGCACTCGATCCGATTTCAAACAGTTATTCATTGTTAAGAGTTTAAACAGTTTATTTGCTTCCAATAATTAGCTAGTTTTTGCTAAGGCACTTTTTTGAAGTAACAAGACGTCCATTTCAGGAGGGAAAGTAGTTTACACCATGGTTCAGATGATGAATAAACCTAAACCATTACATTTCTCCAAATTTTTTCTGCCTCATAACAGGATTTTCTATTATCTGAAAACAATAACGGTGAACGAAAATGGGATAGACAAGAAGGAAAAAATAAAAATAGATTTAAAAAAATTGAAATGAAAGATTTTCGAAATTTTCCGCAAGTAGTCTTGGGGTTAAACCCTTTATTATTTGAACCTAAACAAACATTACTTTACAATGAAAGGAAGTACGAGTATTTATTTTTAAATAATCGAATTCATCCCAAATCCAATACTAATTCATTTATTATCATGTCATGATGTTGTTTCTGGCGTTCACAAAAATCCGCAAGCGAAAAATAAATATTTTATCATAAATATTTTATTATCTGCTTATTATCTTAAAAATAGCTTTTAATTACGCGTTGCCAATGCATTAACAAAATCTCTGATTTAAAAAAAATAAGTCAATGCCTACCACAAATAAAACCTTTAAAAAATGCCATTTTGTGCACTCGATTATGTGAAATGAAATAAATAGGAAATGCGGTACAATTTTAAACAATAAAGGCAAGAATAGGTTTTTTGGATCGTTTGCAATACTAACGTGACTCATTCAATGAAATCATTAAAATGAATAAAAATATAATTTAACTTGCACGGGCACGTGATGCTTGGCCGTTCAAGAAATGATGTTCTGACATGATGCATTGACATATGCACAGCAAATTTCATTTTAATCTTTTTTTTAATATTGACATCATATTTGAAGTTTAATGCTCTCAATTTTTTGAATTTCTGTTTTAGTGCTTATAGAGAGTAAGAAATACAGAATGAATTTTTGAGACACAATTTTGAAATTGGTCCGTAAAAATATCAAAATAGATTTTTTAAAGATCTTGATATTTTTTTTAATAAATTTAAACTAAACAGCAATTTAAATAAATAAAATAAAATAAATAAAAATCATAACATGTGGAGCTATTTCATGTTTAATGTTATATTAATGAAAAAAAACTTTAAATAAAACAAATACCTCCTTTATTACAGCCCTGTCTTCTCATTTGTATGCAAACAAAGCCTTACATTTATTAGGCTTAAAATCATGGAAGATTTAAAGACCGTAACTTAAAAAGCTTGTTCAGTGTTGACAAAAAGCTAAATTTTATTTCGCATCTCGAAACAAGAGCTGCTTACAGAATCCTTCTTTTATTCGAAAAGAAATCCAAATTAAGTGGACAGAATCAAAAAGAGGCGTTCATCATGTGATGATTCTAACGCAACAAAGAGCTAAAATGTTCTTTATATGACCCTAATTATGAAATACAAGCTTGGCAAATGAAGTCACAGGGTATTACTTTAAACGCATATCGTTCTAAAAGAATTTTCAGTTCCGGTGCTGAAGGTGACAAAGCTCTAAAAACGCGGAAAAGCTTTAAAAAACTCAACAATTAACTTTTTCCGCCATTGCAAGGAAACTAAAAGCATTTACATGTTGCTTTAATTTCGCTTTCTTCGCAACAAACGTGGACTGAAACCTCTTTTTAAAAGGCCATTTTTCTATTCTTCACCATGAATACCAACCGTAGAAAAATGGCGTAATTATTTTTGTGAATGAAAAGGAATTTCATGTGTCATCAAGGGTTTTATTTCTTGCAGATTTAGAATGAGTTTATCGTGTTTTGTAATGGAAATGTTTATCTTAAATTCTTGAGATATTTATTTTTATTTAGTACTAGCTTGGTATTAAAATGTTTGCATGCTTATTATTTTGAAAGTAAAAACAACTTTTGCAAAAAAAAAGTTTTCTTTAATCGTCTGTAATGATTTCTAACGAAAATGTAAAAATTAAATTAGTCAGACGATAATTAAAAATGTGCAATAGCTAAATTCTACTTTTATATTAAATAATTACTGTTTATTCTGCTAGTACCACGTATTTTGTTCACACTTATGGAAACATAAGAAAGGACTTAATTAATAATACTTAAAGGATCATTAATAATACTTTTTTTCTATTACAATTTTATTATCATGTGAGAACAGAATTTTATTTTCTTTAAGGGTTTTGGAATATTTGACAGCAACATATGATTGAAGCTCGAAATCATGTAGGCAATGAACATAAATGAAAATACTTATCAACATATTAAAATCGCTTATACTTTTTACCTGCTTTTACCAGCATTGTTTTATTATTATAAGTAAGTTTTTTTTTGAAAGCAGAAATGTTTTTAAAAGGTTGACGTGCTTTTACCAGTATTTTGTTTTCAAAAAGATTTAAACTAGTTAATGGCTTAACTTAGTAAAGATAAATAACTACTGGAAAATAATAAAATATCACATGATAATTTAACTCTTTTTCTTTTTATGCATCGTTTTGAAGAAAACGCAGATAAGGAAGGATGGCAGTAGATTTAAGTAGAACTAATATTTTTAATACAGAATTTTTAAAACGAATAAAAAAACTTTTAAAAATATGAAAAAAATGAAACATCAAAAAGAAAAAGAAAAGATGAAGTAATACGTAATTCAATCCTTACTTAGAAAAAGTTTCTATAATTTTCTTTAATTTAGTTTTGCCTCTATTGATTCAATTTTTTAATTAGAATTTAGAAATAAACCCCAATAAAAAGTGATGAATTGTTGTAACTAATGGCATTTGAAATGTCCAAGCGTGCTGACAGTCATTAGCGATTTTAAGCCCAATGAGCGTCTCTTGTTTTTCATTAGCGCCAACTTTGGTTCAGAGTACGTAGTAGGTATTTCATGCGTTACGTTCGCTTGTACAGTCTCTTTTTACAGGGGGGGGGG
>JAOUZG010015602.1:1328378-1340637 GCA_026289955.1 Argiope argentata | reverse complement strand
ATGTACCCTTATGCAATTATGTGTTGGGGGTTATGTAATACAAATAATGAGAAATATTATGAAAAAATATATAGAGGACGTAAAAATGCTACATTAAGTTTATATGATAAGTGTAAGGACAACAACAATTATTATTTTTGTATGCACGTATCAAGAGGTCTTCAGCAAATCGGCTGAATGTTGTTTATATGCCTGTGACAAAAATTGAATATATTTTATATCCTAAAGTAGCTAAATGTTACAATTAATTTTTTTAGTCTCGTGAGTTGTTTGAAACAACTTCGCAGTTGCTGTACTGATTTAATAAAATTAGCGAGCTGAATAAAATATCCAGTAGAAGCTGAAGTCATGATTATTTATTTCGAAATCACGCAAACTATGGAAAGAATAATTATTTAAAATGAGTGTTAATAATTCACGCCCCTAATAATAAGAATCACAGCATTAATAAAAACAAACTTAATCGGTAATACCGTAATTGTAAACGTAATTCGAAGCATAATAAGGATTTAAACATTTGACTTACATTTAAACGACATCCACTATCTTTTATTGAGAGTTTCTAAGAATCAAGATTTCTTTAAGCATTAACGAGGAACTTTCTCTAAAAATATTTAGTAATACCAAAATTTAGAAGCTGACATTTGCCTTAATCTCTTTAAAAACACGACAAAGCTCCCCGTTCCCTGAGGCCTATCAAAAGAAAATTCTGACACAATACGAAGTACTACTCCATCCACATAAAGTAAAGAAAAAAAAAAATAGAAGAATCTTAAAAAATCCCAACCAATTTCTCATCCTTTTCGCATTCCCAGATTTTTCTTTTCCAAATGAAAAACCATTTCCTTCACTTCCAAAAAAGCGAGACAACTTTTACAAAGATCTGTCGTCTTGGCTGAAACCTGAAGGAAGGAAAAGAGTAACAAAAAAAAAAAAAAGAACGCATTTTTCGCTATCAAATATGCATCTCTCGGCGATATTCTTCTGATGTCAACGACAAGATTTTTTTTCTCGTACTTATTTCTGTCATCATCATCGCGTTTATATCTTCCGTATCGTGGACCACGTACAAAATGTAGAGAATTGATCGCACGCGTTCACGAGACACATTTTCTTCTGTTCAGAATATCTTACTGGAGAAGACTAGATCTAAGCGTTCTTTCCTTTTTTTCCCACGCGTTCTGGAAATATTATGGAAAAGATTTTTATCCCTTTTTCATACGAGTGAGTGAGTTTTACGGAGCAACATTTTTCTCTCTAAACATTGTGTAGCGCGCGATTCTTTCTGCGTATTTGATTTAAATGGGACATTCCCTAGAGCTGTTATTCCGAACAGGGAGGGAGCTTGAGAGCTATATTATTACAACTTCGCAGCAAAAAGGGCGTGTAATGTATTTGTAAAACTCTTCTTTGCTATTTCGTGTGTGACAAACAACCCCTCTTTTGTCAAGATCATTTTGTATGTTGACAAAATGTTTGGAGCATTTACGAGTCGGCCATTCGTGCATTCATAAATGAGCGCTGGCGTGTTTTTTAAACTTTTATGCCGTTGCCAAATCAGATGTCCTAATTTCTTTCGAAAATATTTTTTTTAATGTTTTTAATTGTAATGTATTCTTTTTTAGAAAATTACGTGAAAATTAATAAAATTAAGGTAAATTAGTCACACAAACACCATAAAATAACAGAAGACTAACGAATTAAAAATTAGTTGAAGTAATACTCTAAAAAATTCTCGACAGCTGTCTAATAAATGTATTATGACAAAGAATGTCTTGGCGTAAAATGATTACAAAATATTAATTTTTTGGCGGGAATTTAACATTTTTGCTGAATCTATCGTGTCAACCTTGGCATGTTTTTTGGCAATAAATCCTCGTCATTCGGTTAATAATATCCTGAGAATGAATTTGACGATTAGAAACGTTTCTCTCAACCGATTGAAACAAAGATTTGACACAAAACTGCATTTGTAGTCATAAAAAACCTTGCGAATTTGATATATTAAAAATCCCGCGTTATTTAATTATTTTGTTCACACGTTTATAAACGTACAGATAGACAAACAATCAAACCTTTTTTCAATCTAGCTCAAGAGTTGATATTATTTTAGATGTTTAAACTATAGATTTTGAATAAATATGTAGAATTATAGCTATCTAGCTTTATTCATTTTCTATCGTATTGACTTATATTCGAACAGCCGGACAGAAAAGCCTCTTCAGAACTGGAATTTTGTCAAATTTATTCAAATGTTGATAAAAATCTGCACATTTAGTGTAAAAACTGTTTAGATAATTTCAGCCATTTAATTAAAAAGCGTTTTCGAGTTATCTTTGTCACAGACTGTCGACCATTTTCCAAAGATATGTTTCAGGAAAGTTTGAATCATGGAGATTCATCAAAACTTAGTTCGAATTTTTTGACGATTATTATACCTTCTATATATTAAGTGTACGCGGAAATCACTATGGTAATATCAGTTTATCCCGATGTAATATATAAGTTTCACATTTTTTTATTAGTTTTCATATTACGTTTCTAATGAGATTAGCGAACAGGATACAGTACCGTTGGAGAAAGAACTTCAGTTGTTTTTGGCATCAACTTTTACGATTCTTGAGATCAATGCCGTTTCTTTTATATAACTCTATATTGATTCCAGAATTTTTGTATAAATTTATTCATTTTATTGTTCAATTATTCATACGTATTTTCTGTATCCGTACTTATGCTTGGCAAATTGATTATGCAGACTTCCTGATACAAAGGTAGTGAGTCTTCCCCTTATTCTTGCAATACTAGGTTCGATTCCTAGTTCAGAAATGGTTGTTCTTCATTTGTTCTATCTATGAAATCTGTGAATGTGCCTGTAAAATGGGGCTCTGCAAGCGAATTTGATGCGTGAGTATCAAAAGTCATACTCTTCACCCTAATTTGTGCTACTTAAAAACAAGAGACTCCCCCTCAACTTAAAATCGCTGACTGGGTCAGTGAGCTTGTTCATGGCAAATGCTATAAGAAACAAAAATTCATAATTTTATGAAAATCAACTTTTTTTGTTCAAAGGTCGAGTCATGATTGTGTTAAAGGAAAACGTATATCTTTAATACATCAGATTTATATTTGTTATGAAAAAGGAAACAGAGGATATTTCATTAACCATTGCCTAACAGTATCTTAATTTGTTTTATAATGTTTTGGAAACTAAACAACTACAATTTGATCTTAGAGAGGCAAAAGATTTGATTTTATCATACTATATAAATTAATCCTCTCAATAACAATAGAAATGTTTAAAATAAAGATATACAGCGGTTTTGTCTTCCTCAAGTAGATACAAGTGGGCAATAAATGCTCATTTTATTATTGTGAATGTCATTGCGAATTATTATGGAATCTAATGAAGATGACTGATGCGAATTACTATAAAATCTAATACATTGACTGATGATAATGAAGATCTTGTTAACATCCTTTACAAAATAAATGATGGTAGCATTTGATACAATGTAAAGGATATTAAAACATCTTGGAAAAGTTCTGATGCTGTATTTCTAGCTTCACAAAAGAGTTGAAATTTTAAAGAAAAATGTCTTCCTTATTAATTACTTTTACTAAGGAACTGTAAACTTTTATATGGTTTAAGATATTGTTCAATCAGTTTCAGTCTTCATATTTTTTCTTCTTATTTTTATAACACAATTTCGGAAATTTCCGCTTAACAAGTTTTTGTTATAGCAAAAGTTTATAAGTGGAACATTGAATCAATACTATTTTAATTATTTATTCCAAATTTTGTTTATTTTTGTATTTTAAAAGAAAAATACGTAAAAAAAGGAAATTTTAAATAGTTTAAACGGTGTTAATAATCTTACGAAATGAATCTTTAAATCAATAAAAGAAATATTTCATTATTATTTTTAGAATACGTTTCCTTCAAAATTGCAAAAAAAAAATTTAATGTTATTTCCCAGGAAATGAGAAACAATCAGCAGAAACAAAGCGCTTGTACTCATTTTATTCAATATAATAAAGGGAACATTTAAACATCAAGTGCCATTTACCCCTAGCTATAAAATATCTTTTAAAGAAAAGATCCAAATTATAATACGAAACATTTTCCTTCACAATAAATCTATCTAAGCATAAGAATCCATGCATAATACCCAAGAATTCATTAGTTCTAATGATTTCTTTTGCGATTAACAATGCATTGCTTTCTTTGCTTTTGTCCCAATTGCAGTAATCCCAGGTATAAAAGCAATCATATCCTCTGGCAGTCTCGATAAATGTATTGATATCGTCTGAGGGGGGTGGAAGGGTATGAGCAGGGATGGATGGTCATCTAAGCTTGCTTTCCTTTTTCTGTCTGGAAGAAGGTAATCCCCTCTTTTTTGGGGAGGGGGATTCCTCTTAGTGGGGGAGATGGTCACGTGACATCTTAATCTGTCAGATATTCGCCGAAATACTACAGCGATGCCTGGAATCAGTAGATTGCAAAAGATTGTTTTGAAGAACCGGCGCGATGACTTCTGTGGACGAATCATCAGACAAGGAAGGGATCTTATCTTGTCATATTTGTCCAGGGATTCCCTTTCTGCTGGAAGGGGAAATACGAACGTAGATGTTTTTCATGGAAGCTGTTGATCTTGGGTTCTTCTTATTGGATGAGAAGAGAGACACGAATTTATATTTTTTTATGATACTGCCGTCGTATTTATTGACCGTTTACGAATTTGTCAAACATGACCTGAAAAACTCTAAAAATCATAATGTAGATGGATTTTTTAAAATTTTAAAATAATCCCATTTAAAAAGATATGTGCTCAGTGTGGTCTTAAAACAACTTTTGGGGCGCATCTATGTTGGAAATAATAAACCGAAAAGAAACCTTTCACACGCAGACAATAATAAATTTTGCCGACGTCCTGTCGTAGGGGTAACGCGTCTTCCTCGTGTTCTGGGCGTCTTGGTTCGGGCATGGTTGTTCTCCGATGTTCTATCTGTAAGATGCGTAAATGTTCCCCCCTCCCTGTAAAAAGGGACTGTGCAAGTGAATGTGATGAGGGAGTAGAAAAAGTCGTACTCTTGGTCCTAATTGGCGCTACTACAAAACAAGAGACTGATTATGCTTAAATCGTTGCATATCTCAGCAGACTTGTCCATGGCTAGTGCCTTAAGAAACAACATCAACATAATACATTTTTGAGTGGGTAAATTTGGTAGCTGTTAAAATCCACTTGGATTGCACGTAGTTTGATTAAAGTAAATAACAGTTTAAGTAAAAAATAGATGCTAGGGCCTTCAGATGAGGAGAATAGAAAATAAGAGAAAGCAAGAAGATTCAAAAGCATTATGCTAATAACCAAATTTGTTCTTATGTTGTTTGTTGTTACTTATGGGCCTTGCCATATTGGACAAGCCCCCGGCTGATTCAGCAGCAGATTTAAGCCGAAAGGAGCGTCTCTTGTTTTTTGAAGTAGCGCCAACTAGGGCCAAGAGTACGACTTAGCTACGCACTCACCACATTCGCTTGCACAACCCCTTTTTACAGGGGGGCACATTCACACATCTCACAGATAGCACACAGAAGAACAGCCATGCCCTAACTGGGACTCCCAGAACACGAGGGAGACGCGCTACCTCTGCGCCAGAAAGCCGGCCCAAATTTGTAATTTATGCACGCAATGTGTAAATATTATGAAATATAGAATACTAAAAGAATATGAACACTTCATGAAGTGCAATACAACAACGTACTTTTATGCTTCTTTATTTTCCAGTTATTACGGCATAAACAATAAGCATCTAATTAAATATAATCTGTATAATTTTAGATGTCGTGAAATCATAAATCCTGGTACTTTCTGTTAGCCGGGTGCCAGCGAAAAATCACCAAATAATGTAGAATCCAACACATTTCTTACTGTGATTTTAAAGCAAAAAATCTCCAAATAAAATAGAATTCCGCCAAAATATCTTGGAGATTTTTCACTGGCATCCGATTAAAAAACACCAGAATCCTATTAAACACGTATATAAGGGCATAAATTTTCTAAACAGCAATTAATTTAAAATCTGTAAAATTTTAAAGTCGTTGAAGCACGCATGCACATAACAGAGATAAGATACACAGAAAAGGAAAGACTTGAGCAAACAAATATATGTCAAATATCATGACAACGAACACTCCGAATTTATTTTAATAAACGTTCATTTATTTAAACTAATATATACACACAACTTATTATTATAAATTTCCAACATTATTTGGTACTTATGTATTAAACCGTGCAACTTTATCGCTAATTTGAAGTCTCCACTAACGAGCTGCTAAAGCGCCAATTATGGCAATCGGCAATGGTGTATTCGGGTGATCTTTATCGCCAAATTTAAATATCTCGCCAATGAGTTACTAAACCATTGGCGATCGTTGGTGAAGACGGTCTAATAAACAAGTACCCATTACTTCTCGGTTCAGAAATTTTTCTGGGTATTTTTGCAGGTAATTCTGATAGATGCCGATGGCTCCTAGTTCTAGTCATTGAACATATCAAAAAAATTTATGAAGTAAGCTCAGTTAAAGAAGAAGAAAAAAGATTTCTTAAACGATTTTTTCCAGTGATATTCATACCTCAGGTTAAAAGTGACTTCCTCTTCAGAAGCTTTGCAAACATTATTCTTAATTGCTTAAAATCATTTTCTAGACAATATTTTTAACTCTTAAGCCAATGTGCTATGCTTTTATTATTGAAGAAATTAAGTCTACACAAAAGTCTCTTTTTTAAATAGAAACAACTGAAAGATTTTATTTCCTATGTTATTATTTGGGGCCACAGGAATTGAAGTTGGTTATGTTAAGTCAAGACAATAAATTAAAGCTGTTAGATATGAAAAACCGTTGAGAGCTTTGAGATTGTTAAGAAAAAAAAATTCTAAAGGGTTTCCAAGAATTAAGTAATCAAGTAATGAACACAATTACTATGAGTATAATAAAAAAAAACTTCCATTTTTAAGAAAACTACTCAGTGTTATAAAAAATGACAAGCACTAATAAATTTACAAATAATAAATTGTTAAAACCCATATCTGAAATTCACATTTGAAACACGAAGTCCAAATCTAGCACATCTAAAAAAAGACAGAGTAAAAATAAGATTATAACTTAGAATAAAATGAGCAGTTGCACTGGCAGGAGAATTTATTCCACTATTTACTCAAACATATTTTTGTTGAGTCTTTGCTCATTTAAATATAAATAGGTGTCCCAGCTAGATTATTGTTAGATTCTTATCTAAATCTAGTTAGTGCTAGCAGTCAGTAAAGATACAGTATTTAAATCATTTGTTGAAGGCTTAGTTAATAGTATCTGCCACGAACTTATCCATGCTCTTTTAAAGCATTCATTCATCTTTTTTTCTTTTTTACTCACAAAAGTGTTTATCCTTTCGGAAAATGTAAATAATTCTTGTTGACACATCCTGGTATTTACTATAAGTTTTACTCTTTAGACAAACTATCACGAAAGAAAAGTACCAGACTGAAAAAAAAGAAAATCATTTATCCCACCCAAAATCCTTCTTTTGCATGACAAAACTTTATGCGTTCGAAGAATTCTTCCCGCCACACTTCCACGACGTTCTAGATCATATTTTTAAAAACAAATATCGAAAAGAACAAAAGGAAGAGAAGAAAAATCAAAATCTAGAGAAAAAGAAAAAAGAAAAAGTAGTTCTCGCCGAAGTCAGCGAAAGCTTTATGACTTCCGGCAATTTTCTGAGCGAGAGAAGGAAATATAAAATATCATCCATCGAAAACGTCGCGCAGAACAAAATGTTTCCCCATTTTCAAAATCCCCGACGTGCTACTACTCGGTAAAAACCTATCAGCACTAAGAAAAAGCAGCGAGTATCATCACGAAAAAAAATAAAGAAGTAAAATAATAAAGAAGGAAACAAACAAAACATGGAATGAAAATGAAAATAAAAAATAAAAATCGTTTGCCTTAGAATCGTCTGTAAGAGGATAAAAGGACTAAATTCCTTTACAGGTGATGAAGAGAATGGAACGAACGATTTTGCTCGTACTTACAGCTGCGAATACGAAGTTAATTTTCGTTTGTAGCAGGCGTGTTTACACGTGAAAGAAATGCTAAAAGCTCAAAAGATTAAAGAAGGACAGTTTCGGTTTCGATTGTGTGGAAAAAAACGGAAATGTTTCCCAAAAAATATATAAATCCTTTACATAATAATGCCTCAGCCTCAGGCTTAGAGACATTGTATCCAAATGCAATTTGTTGCTGTTGGTTAAGTATTTAAAGTTTTGGTGAAAGAAATCATTTGAATATTTTAGTCATTTTGTTAGCTTATTTATGACTTCGGTTACTTGGGATTTGTAGATATTCATACTGGATTGACGTTTTTTGTTGAGAAGTAATAATTGATGAGGTGTGACTTAAAATAAATACAAGATCTCATTCAAAAATTAATCTTGTTTTTTTTTTAAATTTCAGTTTTAATGATTGAATGAAAATATAAAATAAATTATCTGTAATAATGACAGTGAAATAGAATTTATTTGAGTCGTTAATATAAAATAATAAAAATATTTTCAACTAGTGCTGTTTTTTTTTCTTTCAAAGGGATATTTGAATAACTCAGATTACTTCGGGTTCAAATACTTAAAAGAGCAATAAAATTCTTCTATAATGCAAAAAAGGTTAAATTAATCTAAAATTTATACTTATAAAAATATTTGATGCTTTTTACAAAATACAACGTATTTTGGTTTATAGTTAGATCAATTATGAAAGACCCAAGACGCCATGCAATTAAAAAATGGCGGGCATTCGAAGTTCTTGGATATCTTTTTTAAATCTCCTCTTTTCATTAAATATTCTTCATTCAGAACCTGAGGCGTGTACTTCCGTCATTACATACGCTCGCCATATAGAATTGACATTCAGGAAGAGTTGTGTTCACAAACTGCTAAATATTGAATAAGTGGATAGTTTAGCAATATTCATTACTGTTAATATTTAGGTTTCATTTCAGTAGTTTATCTGTATTTATTATAAAAATCTTTCTTAATCAAACATTGAACTATTGAGCAATTGTCGCCCATCCGTGGATTCTTTGGTCCGTCTATTTTCTATTTCATATCGCCGTATCTGTTTTTGTACATCTTTTTAGAACGAATCCTTACGGGGTTTTTTCTATTCGAATGTAAATAGATATGTAATATGTAATAAATATTTTCTTTAATAACCTTTCGTGTACAGTAAAAGATTGACCATTCCTATATTATAATTTCACAAATCATGTTTGTTTCTTCATAAAAGTTAAATTTTACTTTGAAAAAAAAAACAAATTTTCATGAGGATTTGGAATTAAACTGGTTATGGCTTGAGATAGAGGACCCATTGAGGCTTATCCTTTTATCGGACCAGTTTAGCTCACTTTTCAAGATATTTTAAACTTAAAACTATAATGGCATAGTTTTGTTTTCGGAAATTCGCTTCTGCTTTCAGGCTTTAGTACTAAACAAAAAAACACCCTGCTATAAAAGTGTTTATATTGCCTTTGCTGGCTATCTGGCTCAGAGGTAGCGCGTCTTCCTCGTGTTCTGTGAGTCCCGGTTCGGGCATGGCTGTTTGTTCTGTGTATCTGTGAGATGTGTGAATGTGCCCCCCTGAAAAAAGGGGCTGTGCAAGCGAATGTGGTGAGTGTGTAGCTAAGTCGTACTCTTGGCGCTACTTCAAAAAACAAGAGATGTCCCTTTCGGCTTAAATCTGCTGCTGTATCAGCGAGGGGCACGTCCAATATGGCAAGTGCCATAAGTAACAACAACAACATACTTCCCATGAGAAATTTGTATATCGTACAACTCTAAATTATATCTAAAATTCTTTTCCATACCATGACCACCTTGCCACCACTGATTGTGTACAGTGACTCAGCTGGACACTTTACTTCTAAGTGATTGCAATTTTATTATTTTAAATTCTTGTGTACAACTGACCATTCCTCCACCACTTAACGAAGCAATAGCGACAGGTTTTGTTATGACTGATAAATAAACAGTCACTTTTTGTTATGTCTCTTCATATCAGTCCCTTATTGTTAAAATCTTCATTTAATTTAAAATTCAAATAAGCGATAGAGCACCATTTAACAGTTCACGCTACATTAAAAATCCTCAAAAATTACAATATTCTGGTTAACCAGAGATACAGCCCATAATAATCACGAGAAGCTGCAAGCAGTGATTTCCCCAGTTTTATTGCAAATTAAAAATTTTCAATTTTGCTGCATAAAATATTCACGTGAACTTAATCGGCAGTAAAATATTCCCCAAAACAGATAAAACTCCCGAATAATCTCCCTCCGAAAATAATCCCTTTTATCCTCCAACAACCTTTCTTCACGTGCTGGTATCGCATTGGTCCCATGGAAAAATTTTTACGATGTTCCGCCAGCTTTTTCCCTCAAGTAATTAACAAGGCGGAAATGGCAACGGTCCATCGACTGCTTCGTCTGCTTCGCTTTGGGCAATCAATAAATTAAAACGTATCAGCGACTTTACAGGACTCTTCCCGATTGTAATTTTCCCTTCCCTGAACTGGCAACAAAAGTTAATCCGTACGAAATAATCTTCCAGCGTCATTCCCTCAGCCTGGTAATTGCCAGAGAATGCGAAGCTCACACAGCGAGAATAATGCGAGTATTTTCCCTCGCAATCAACGCTCTAAAATTACTTCGGAATTTGATTGATTAAAAATTATACGAGCCTCTCTCCAATCGCAACCCCCTTAAGCTAGAAGACGACGAGAAAATGTCTTGATATTTTGCTTTTACCACCGTCGCTTTAATTATGTCCCTAAACTGGCAGATCTTTGTGAAGAATAGCTTCTTAACTGTGGTTGTTAGATGTAGCGCTTGTTAAGGGAAATTATTCCGTTACAATTAATATCTTAAAGTGGGCATTACAGTCAGCTCCGGAATGATGGCGTTTGTTTCGATAGAGCGATTTCATTGGGAAAGACAGCTCATTTGTAAACGGATTACAATACGCAAAAGGAGAGATCAGCACTGTTTGGAAATGAATAGTTTCTCGAGTTATCTTGAGGATTTCAGGCTCTTAATTTAGAAGGGAATCGTTTAATCATACTTAAAACTTCGGAGAATACCAGGGACTTCTAGACTTTGAATACCAAGAATAAAAGACAATGGTGTTTATTATTTATTATTAATATATTGGATTATGTTCACTGCTCATGCTACTTAAATTTGTAACAAATTGTTGAAGACTTACGATCAGGGTTTTTTTTGGGGGGGGGGGGGATTAGCATCGTATACTGTGCCCGTTTTTTTGGAAATGAATAGTTTCTATTGTTATCCTGAGGATTTCAGTCTCTTAGTTTAGAGTGGAATCATTTTATGATACTTCAAATTTTGGAGAGTACCAGGGACTTCTAGATTTCAAATAATAAGAATAAAAAAACACTGGTATTTGGTTTTTATTAATGAATTGGATAATGTTCACTGCTCATACTACTTTAATTTGTAGCAAATTGTTGAAGGCTTACGGTCAAGTATGCCTTCAACAATTTGCTACAACAATCCCAAACGTAGCAACAATTTGCTACGTTTGGGATTAGCATCGTATACTATGCCTGTGTTTGGAAATGAATAGTTTCTCGAGTTATCTTGAGGATTTCATTCTCTTAATTTAGAAGGGAATCGTTTAATCATACTTCAAATATCGGAGAGTACCAGAGACTTCTAGATTTCAAATAATAAGAGTAAAAACCAATTGCATGTATTATTTTTTATTAATATTTGGATTATGTTCACTGCTCATGCTACTTAAATTTGTAACAAATTGTTGAAGGCATAAGGTCAAGTATGCTGGTTTGGGATTGGCATCGTATATTGTGTTGTATTATTGTATATTATGTCTGTGTTTAGAAATGAATATTTTCTTGAGTTATCTTGAGTATTTCAGTCTCTTAATTTAGAGTGGAACCATTTAATCATACTTCAAAGTTTGGAGAGCACCAGGGGCTTCTAGACTTCGAATAATAATAAGAAAAAAACAATTGTATTCATTATTTTTTATTAATATTGTTACAAGCGGGTGTGCGGCACGAAAACTCGCCAAGGTTGGCCACGTTTGGCGAGGAGCCTCACGCCAGCTTGATTGGTTTCGCGAAAGGAATAATCTAGTAGCCGCTAGATTGTGCGCGATGTTTTGA
>JAOUZG010015602.1:1292509-1312236 GCA_026289955.1 Argiope argentata | reverse complement strand
ACACACACACACACACACACACACACACACACACACACACACACACATTCAGCATTTATACTTTTTAATTCTAAAGAATGCAAAAGGAATATAGAAGGAAATATTTGTATTAGTGAAAAGGATTTGAATTTCGTTGTTACAAAAGAAAGTATTAGTGCAAATTATGAATAAAATATTTTAATTTATTGAAATTAAGAAGAAACAGCATAAAAGCTTAATAAAATCAATAAAAGTTACAACTTTTTCCAATTTCAAAATGATATAAAATCTATTACCGTGCAATTGTATTTTTAGAAGTTATCAGAGAAAAACATTAAAATATCTCTAATTTTTAATTAATATTTCAAAATATATACATATCCCCGAAGAATGCACATTCCAACCTCTAAAATTATATTTGTGCCAAATCTGCTCGTTTTGCATTAAATGGTTTGATCCATAGAACGACAGTCAAAATGAACTCACTCTGATTAATGATAGACGTAAACCTATCACGGTGAAAAGTAATTCTATTATTGAGATATACCTGAGAAATTTAAATGAAAAGGATAGTATATCTTCTTAGAATTAGAATTAAGTAACTTTCAGATTCCGAGCTTCCTTTTATATTCACCGCTATCCAGCATTTCAGAACGAAGCTAGAACAAGCGAGGTACAAGGTGGAAAGTACCTCACAGAAATTACCGAACCAGAAAGACAGAATGAGTGGCCTAAAAGAAGAAAAATTGCAGCCTTCCCCCCTCTCTCCTTTAATTGAAATTAAAGACAACCGAAATTCGGCTATTGTTTCAAAGGACTCGCCTCCTTTCGGTGACGTTGAGTAAGAACTGGAGTATTAAGGGATGCCGATGAAAGGGATCGTCTTTAAGTAAACCGGCCAAGAGTCGATTCAATCTCGGTTCATGAATTCACGTTCTCGGATGCATGAACTAGAAAGAGACTTGAATTACTTTGTTTTCGGTGCTTGAGGACCGTTGTCTTTCACAAAAGAAAGTATCGGCGTTGCTCAGTATGAGGATTCTTAGGTGGAAAAATTTGAATCTAAATCAGTTTGATTGATTTCTTAGACATTAGTCGTAATTTGAATCTAAATCAATTTGATTGATTTCTTGGAAATTAGTAGCAAGTTGAATCTAAATAACGTTGATTGATTTCTTAGACATTAGTTGTAAGTTGAATCTAGATCAATTTGATTGATTTATTAGACATTAGTTGCAAGTTGAATCTAAATCAACTCGGCTAATTTTTAGATATTAGTCGTAATTTGTATCTAAATCATTTTGATAAATATTTCAAGCATTAATTGTGATTTGAATTTATATACGTTTTCTAGAATTCTTCAGACATTTGTTTGAACCGAATTTAATGTTTGATATTCTTCCGGCACTAGCTAAAATTTGAATCTAATTTCCTTTAATTTATTTCTTAAGATACTTGTTGAAATTTGAATGTAAATTAAATTGAAGGATTCTTTAGACGTTGACTGTAATTTGAATCTCAATAAATTCGGCTAATTTTTTTAGATATTAGTCACAATTTGAATCTAAATTAATTTAATAGGTTTTTCAGGCATTAGTTGTAATTTGAATATAAATCCACTTGATATACCTCTTTAAACATTAGTTGAAATCGAATTTAATCAACTTGATATTTTTCAGACATTAGCTAAAATTTGAATCTAATTTAATTACATTGATTTCTTAAAATACTCGTTTAAATTCGAATGTAAATCAATTTGATTGATTTTTTTCAATTATTAGTTGATGCATTTTTGTTTTAACTATTTCAAACGATAAATATTAGGTTTACTTTTTTAATCGAGTTTTGGTTGAGTTTAATATATTCAAAAGAAAAACTATCTATAACCAATTTTGTCTAAAATGAGAATTATCTGTTAAAGAACATAGATTTAAAATTATTCAGTTCTCTTCAGATTTTTAAATAAATATTTAAGGCGCATTTCATTTTATTGGTGTTTTGTTTATTTGAGTGTAAGACTGTTTTATTGAACTATTTCGATTTGAATTGAAACTATATAATTAAGAACATTTATAGATGGGGATTAATTATTATTTAATGCATACTGTAACTATTATTTTCATAATTTAATTAAACGCTTAAGATAAGCAGTGTTAAATTACGAATTTTTTAGCATTTGATCAAACTCTGGTTTTGTTAATTCGTTCAGTTTGTAGAAATAATTATTAAAGAAAGAGATATGAAAAGAACGAAGAATCATATTCTTCTTAATATATAAAATTCAATAATTTCAAAGTTAAAAGAATAGGAGTATATAATAGATTATCTTGATAAATCCTCAAAATTACTGCATACCATTTGCAGGGTGTAGGTAGTACGTTCTTTAATACACCCAAAAAAGTTTTGGAATTTGTTTTTTAAATATTTGACTGAAAGTCAGTGAATTATATCAATGCATGAGAAAAACAAACAATATCATGTTATTGATTAATCAGAATAAGTTTCATTCCATTAAGATACAGTTAACAAATGTTCTATATTTCACAGTTAATACAAATTCTTGTCACAGAAAAGGACCAATACGTATGTGGTGCTCAACTGTGATAAAACGTCATACACAGGTGGATTCTTATTATCAGATTAACACTCAACATATCACAATTGCTGGCTTTCTGGCACATAGGTAGCGCGTCTTCCTCGTGTTCTAGGAGTCCTGGTTCGGGCATGGTTGTTCTTCTGTGTGCTACCGCTCAGATGTGTGAGTGCGCCCCCTTGTAAAAGGGGCTGTGCAAGCGAATGTGGGGAGTGTGTAGCTAAGTTGTTCTCTTGGCCCTAGCTGGCGCTGCTTGATAAACAAGAGACGCTCATTCAGCTTAATTTCTACTGATGTATCATCAGCGGGGCTGGTTCAATGGCAAGTGTCATAGGTAACAACACATCACAATTTATTACTTCGACGACCACTTTATTTCCGGATCATCGACTCATATGATTTTGTTATCAGATGAAGCTTTTGCTTAAAATGCAACAATTTCCAAATTCCGACGAGTGCAGTGATAAATGTTTTGAAACAAGTTGCAAAACGACGCTTATAATCCTCCTTTATTACATTTATACTTGAAAGATGAAATTAATTCATTTTTGAAAGGGGAATTAGTTTGAATTAAATACCATATTCTGCATTCATTCTTGCCTAATAAAATAAGTGTTGGTAAACTTTGATAGTGACGAAGCAATTAAAAAAGTTACATATTTTATAAATCAATTGCTATATATCGCTGATATATTATTATTATATTTGAAAAATTCGATTCAGCATTCAATAAAGATCTTTTTGGTTTCCAATTTAATTTTGTTGACACAATAAATCTACTTTGGCATATAATGCACCACATTTATATCATAGGATACAGCTATAACAAATATTATGCTGTTAATAAAATCCGTAAAATATATCAGAAACATAATACAGTACGAAACCCAAGGAGGTATTGTAAAAACTATAAAATCAATATGAAGATAACACAAATATAAATAAATTGCTACCAACATAAAGCAGAATCTATAGATTCGAAAGTATAAATAAATAAAACTAATATTTAAAATAATAAAATTCTACAATTATGAAAAAAAAATTAAAAAATTCTAAAATGGAGAAATTAGGAAGAAAATAATCTTTCAAACTGGGATGAAATATTTGGGAACAAAAATCCGCACAATTCGAATCCCAGTCCAAAATACAGCATAAATAGCCTCATACGTTTTACTCGTATGTCTTGTCTGACTAAATAGCATCGGTTATTGGATTGTATGAGTAGCAGGTTTCTGTCAATTAATTCACAAAAAGAACAACAGTTTTGATGTCTCGTAATTCGTAGAAAGAATGCCAATCTAACTGCCTGTCTGTCTGTCTGATAGCAAATATTTATGGTTTTTGTGTTTTTTTTCAAATATTTTTGTTTAACAATTTCGCACCACGTAATTTCCCTTCACTAGATATAACCAAGATATATTTTCATGCTAAGAAAAATAAACAACCCTAGAAACATTGTTATGTTAAAAGTTTTAATGTTGAATCTGAAAGGATATGTAAATGAAACATTAAAACTATTCACTGGAAAAATATAAAAAAAGATATCGATAGTTTTAGTCTTGACTCAGAAACCTTAAAAAATAGAGACAATTTCGTAGAGAAATGAACAAGTTTTAAGGAATTAATTTCAGATTAACATTAGATTCTGATGGTTATCTCTACTTAAAATACAACAATTATTATATTAATTATTTTATTAAAATAAAAGGGTGCAACTGTATTAAAAGAAAGTGTTACAAAGTTGCGATTAAAGATGATATTTTATTTAACTAAACATTTATATAAAATACTAATAATGTTAAGTGGCTTTAAAGTAAATATCAAAACAATAAGCTAAATCTTCTAATAGTAGCTTTATTAAAATCGCTGAAAATATTCACTAATAAAATGTATCATATTTCACTAATGAAAATTTTCCCTAATAAAATATGTATCATCGTATTTTGCTACATCAATACAAAATATCGGTGGCTTTATTGTCATGTCAGAACATTATGTTGTTTTAGAGATGAGGGTTTTGGAGTCAACAAAAATCAGAAGGTGGGAAATAAAAATTTTACTAATTTTCACGAGCATCTAAAAAAAATTAGCTATTAGTAACGCGTTGCCATTGCATTTACAAAAGCTCTGATTAAAAATGTTAATGACTACAGCAAATGTAACCTTTTAAAATATCATTTTAGCTCGTGATTATATGGAATGAAATCAGTAGGAAATGAGATATTTTTTCAAACAATCAATGCGAGACGACGTTTTTTTTAATCGTTTGCAATTCTAAAGTGACTCATTCGATGAAAAGATTAAAATGAATAAAAATATAATTTAACTCGCACGAGCACGTGGTGCTTGGCCGTTCAAGAAATGATTTTCTTACATGATACATTGAAATATGCATAGCAGATTTCCTTTTAATCTTTTATTTTTTATTCAAATCTACGTCAAAACATTTGTATCTGAATAAATGAATACAATTTTCATGGCAACAACATCAGACAAACTGTTTTCTCTGCTTAAACTAACCAACATGTTAATTCATCTCATTTGCAGACATGTATTAATATTCAAATTCCGCGATATAAATTACATGCGAGAAATTTCAAATCATTATATCCAATTGAACTGTCGAACTGTTTACAGAGAATTACGAAAATACCTCTGCGCTGCATAACTGAAAATTATGATTAAGCCGAAGGATTGGTTTCTCGGTTGGACAGTGTATTATTATTGAAAGCATGACTGCATAATTATACTCCTGATTAAGTGAAACAATTTGATGCAGACTCAGTAATGCTCTTTCCCACAAGCAGTAGGTTCTTGTGGGCTCCAAACTACATTATGGATCATGTTTATTACCAAAGTTATCCGTTTATCCGAGATGTATCTAATAATCGTGCGGTAAGGGAAGGTTGTCTTCTTTGGACTGATGCTTAAATTGGACGGATGTCATGAATTCAATGCTATAAGATATTTGAGCCATGAAAAAGGCAAATTATATTATAAGTATTTGAATGTAGCCAATGAAATCATTTTTAATAAAATGTATTTTGTTGTCACAACATGAAAACATGGATTAAAATTAAAAATAATGAGAGAAAAAAGGTTAACGTTAGATCCTGTAAAACCATGTCATTAATTAAATAGCAATTGTTATCAATTAAACACAAATTAACTGTCAACAATTAAATACTAATTAATTATTATCAATTAAACACAAATTAATCATCAACACTTAAATATAAATCATCATTATCAATTAAATACAAATTAAGTTTCGTTAATTAAATACAAATTAATTATAAACAATTAAATACAAATTAAGTATCATCAATTAAATACAAATTAAGTATCATAAACTAAATTCAAATTAAGTATCATTAATTAAATACAAATTATGTTAAAACATTAATGGCAGCATTTAGTTATTTCAAACTAAAACACAAAGCAGTTTATTATATACTCCGGTAGAAAACGTTTTTGGATACGATTTACTATAATAATATCATAAATGTTTCAGTAATGACAAAGGAAAATTATATTATAAAAAATAAGAGGGTAATCTATAAAATCATTTTAATAGAGAGTATTTTATAGTTACAATTACAGAACATGGCTTAAGATTAAAAATAGTGAAAGAGCGAAGGTTAAAATTAGATCCTATAAGACAAGTCGTCAGTTAAATACCAATTAAGTATTACCAATTCAATACGAATTAAGTATCATCAATTAAATAGAATTTAAGTATTGTCAATTAAATAGAATTTAAGTATAATCACATAAATAGAAATTAAGCATTGATTAAATACAAATTAAGTTAAATAAACCGCATTTAATTTTATTCAGTTCAAAACTAAGGCGATAAGCTGTTTATTATATCACCAGGAAGGAAACATATTTGGTTATAGTTTATTATAACAATATCATTAATATTTGCGTCCCAGAAAAGAAAAATTATCTTTTAAAGATATGAATGTCATATACGAAAGCATTTATTTTCTAGAAAATATTTTGTAATTGCAATTTGAGAACAAGACTTAAAATTAAATACGTTGGTAGAACAAATATTAAGATTAGATGCGGTAAGTCTTAATCAATTAAATACAAATTAAGTATAATCAATTATTAAAACCATTAAATTGTTTTAAATTAAGGCGGAAACCGTTTATTGTATCCACAAGTTGGAAACATGTTTACCTATGATTTATTGTTAAACACAATTAATATTTGACCAGTGAAAAAGATTTATTATGTTGTAAAGATCTGAATATGGTGTATGGAATCGTTTTAATAGGAAGTATTTTTCCTCTATATTTAGAGAGCAAGACTTAAGATTTAATATGATGATAGAACAAATATTAAAACAATATACTGCAAGATGACGTCATGAATTAAATACAAATTAATTATCATCTATTAATAACAGAATTTGCTTTACAGCTGGGAAGCAGATTATTATATCCACAGGGCAGGAAACATGATTGGCTATGATTCGTTGTAGAGATTTCATTAATATAATTTATATTCTATTTGCTGGCGTACTGGCATAGGAGTAGCGCGTCTTCCCCATGATCTGGATTTCCCGGGTTGGGGCATGCTTGTTCTTCTGTGTTCTCTCTGTAAAATGTGTGAATGTGCCCCCATAAAAAGAGTGGATGTGCAAGAGAATGTGATCAGTGAGTAACAAAAATCGTGCTCTTAAGTCTCTTTGGCCTTCTATAAAAGCTTACAACAAAGCAAGAGACGCTGACTAAACTTAAATCGCTGACTGCCTCAGCAAGCTTGACCATGACAAGTACCATAAGAAACAACAATAAAAACATTTTAGTTTTATGAAAGTGAATTAGTTTCGACAACAGGTAGTTCCCTAATTTTAACTTTTTAAATTACCTTTAAGTTAAATTAAAAGAAGAACCGACAAAACAGTCTACAAATGATAGTGGAAACAGCAAAATGAAAAAAAAACATTCAAGGTATTAAACGTGGGTTCAAAATGAACAAAAACTGAACACGTAGTTGTATATTACATGCGAAGATACAACGGGAAAAGAAGAGAGACAGTGGATAAGATATCATATTTGGCTTCATATATTGAGTGCTGTTGTGAATTTGATATTAAAAATATATTCTTGTTTTAAATGTGTTGGATGTGTTTTTTTTAAATTAGAGGACTTTTACAATCTCTAACGTTTTTAAAGGTTTTCATTTTATTTTGAACCATATTTTAATAGAAAGGATTTATAGACTATAATTATTTTTTGAAGATTGACGGATTTCGAAAAAATTAGATTTCTTCCTATTTTCATATAAAAGATACACCTCTATGATTCCGCATTAAAAAATGTCCATAATATTTCAATTTGAAAATCGTCCCCAGTCAGGTTTTGGCATATCATTTAAATAAAATTTTAAAAAAATTAGCAAACAGAAAAATTAATCATGGTTCCTCATAATAAATTTTTATTTCGTGTTCCCTAAAATATCGCTGTTATGAAGTAAGATTTTTTTCATTTTATGTATTTAATAAGTAACAAATATTTTAAACACTAAAACAATTTACTATAAGATTTTGATGAGTGACACCGCTTCAAACCTATCTGAAATTGAAATTTTCAACATGTCATGTAAGTATTCGAAAGATTTACCTAAGTACTTTAGTTTCTTTTCTTTCAAAATCATGACCTTTAAAACATCATATACTTTGAAATATCTATTGCTATTTTAATTCATTTATTTCATTTGAGAAATCCCTTTTTACAATGCATATTACTGCTAATTTTGTTATCCGTATTAATTATTTTACAGAATTTTATCATATGTGCTTGTCATACATGTGTATCTGGTTAAATCCTATTTCGTCAGTCAAACAGCTTTCCGTACGTGTGGAGGGAATTGGTAAAGGCATGCCGCCAGCTCAGGCATCGTCCTTGTCATATGGCTGCTATTCAAAATTGCAGCCTTTTACTCTCTTAAATATAGTTTCTGCGTTACTTGGAAATGGAGAATAAATATCATTAACCTAAACCAAAATCATTGATAAATAAAATATTAGGTATCAGTTGTTAAAAAATAAAAATATCTTTAAAAAGATAGATTCAATACAAATATTATTCTAAACTGTAATAAAGTTGGTTAATTCCTTTGATTTGCATCATGGTAAGGAATAACTGAAACTTAATTTTGAAACTTAATTTTTCCCCCGTAAGAATAAAACACTTTTGTTACTAACTCAGCATAAGAAAATCTGGAGTTACGTCAAACGCCATATTGAATACAACGTCATCATTGCGTAATCGTGACGTCAACGAAAACGATTTTTTTTATTTATGATGTTTCATTGATATTTTTCGGTAATTCAAATTTCCAGTTTTTAGTTTTACAATGATTTATGACGATTTTATGTTGTTATTAGTTTTTTCAGCCTAAAGACCGATTTAATGTGAGTTTTAAAACGTACATTTGATTTGTTTTATAATCATTTTTATTTCTTTTAACTTCGAAATTTTAATAAAAAACTGTAATAAAATAAATAAAGTTGTATCAAGTTTTATAAAATGGCTGCTTCTCGTTTACGTTAAAAAAATATAAATATTTTTTGTCCAGTTTCTTAAGCACTGCTTATGTCACTAAAATTATCAATTTTATTTTTTTATTATTTTTTCAAATATAATTGGCAAATAAATTAAAGCTTTGCAACTAAAATTAAAAGCAAAAAAAAAATTTAAATCCGCACTAATCAAAAGAGAAAATTTTTTGACATTATCCTTGACAGTTTAGTAAAAACAAACGATTCTTGACATTCTTGATTTCTTCTATGAACATAATTAAAAGCTTTCTTAACTTACCAAAATAAACAATAATATGATTTTACTTGAATCTCAAATTAGAAAGAAAATTATCATCAATACATATCTGAAAATTTTTAAAAGAAAACAAAACATTCACTTGAAGTAGGAAAATAAAATATTCTCCTAAAAAAATCCAAAAATGCCAACCCAATTAAAACTATTCTTGACTTAAAGAATTAAGAAAAAAGGAAAATTAGGCAACTAAAATTTTTTAAATCCATCTTTTAAAATTTTTCTTTCTGTTTTAACTATTCTAAACGACATAAGCAATGAAATCTGGAAATGTTCTTTTAGACGTTCTGTAGAATGGATCATACCAATTCCAAAACACAACACTTGCAACAAACGCAGATGAAGATTTAAAAAAAAACTGTACATCATTAGTGAGGAATTTTATTTGTTTATTTTTTCAAGGAAGTATTGGTTTTACACTTTGAAAAAGAAAAATACCACCAGGCGTCGCTTCCGGCAATGTTACAACGTAATGACGATATCACGTGCTAAGCGGGGAACAAAGAAAATTTCCAACATTAAGTAAGCCTCATTTTTTAATCTTTTAAATATTTATTTTCTTGTTCCTTTTCTTTTTTCTTTTTTTTTTTCATAATTCTCGTCTTCCTGGCAAGATGAATAACAAGAAATGGAAAAATATGAGGTCGAGTTCTACAGTGGAAGAGGAGGGTGGTAAGGGGGACGGACGGAAGGGAATGAAAAAGGGTTTTAAAACATACAAAAAGAATGAGCGGGAGAGAGGAACTGATGTTTTATTACAAAATCCCCCGCTGTTTGAAGTATTTGAGAAATTTCGTTCTTCTGAACTTAGACATTTGCAATGAAACAGTGGCAGCATATGGCTCCGTGGCTCATATTCGTTATTAATTGGCAGAAGTTAGCTCTAAGCTGCTGTCTTTATTTTATGGAACATCAGCGGCAAATGTTTCTTGTTAAATTTCAATTTCGTTTATATTATCCAAGGAATTGGAGCAAAAACATATTTTTCAACTCGACTGAATTACTTAGAAATGAATGCAATCACAGAAGGGAAAAAAGGGCAATATTTGTATACTTTTGAGTATTTAATTTTTTCATTTAGGACTGGACATAAATCTTAACCATACGCAAACAATAAAAATGTCTTTTCATCTCTATCAATATATTAAAAACTCATATTTTTCCATATAATATATTTCATCTATTTTAAAAGAATCCCAAACTGCAACATAATCAATTTCCTTGAACCTAAAAGAGATATTCCCTAAAATAAAATAATATAATAAATTAAAAAATAAAACAAAAGAATAAAAAACTTATAAAAATAAGCGATAAAATTAAATAATAAATTATAAAAAAGAAGAATGTAAATGTAAAATTTAAAAAAATATAAATGTAAAATTTAAAATATTTAAAAATTAAATGTAAAATTTAATAAAAAATAAAAAATGTAAATTAAAATTTAATATTTAAATAAAAAATATAAAGTAAAATTCAATGTGTAAATAAAAAAAATGTAAAGTAAAATTAATATGCAAATAAAAAATGTAAAGTAAAATTTTTATAAATAATTAATAAAAGCAAATTAAATGTAAAATAAAATTTTTAAAAGCAAATGTGTCAAAAATTAGGATGGTGAGTTTATACTCAGATATGCTTTGAACGAATCCTATTATGCAAAATAGTCAACTTCCTTGAACCTAAAAGACTTACTCCCTAAAATAAAATAATATAATAAATTAAAAATAATAAAGATTATACATAAAAACAATAAACGAAATAACAAAATAATATTAATAAAAAAACGAACTATTAAAATCTTAATAATAAATAATTAGTAAAAAAGAAAATTTAAATGTAAGGTAAAATTTAAAAAAATGCGCCAAAAATTATTTAATGCCTAGTTAAAGTGAGTTTACGCTCAGATATGCTTTGAATGAATCCTGTTCTGATGCAAAGTCAAATTCTTGGAACCTAAAAGAATATTACCTAAAATAAAACAATATATTAAATTAAAAATAATAAAAATTAGGCACAAAATAAATAAAAATATAAGACAAAGTGACAAAATAATATTAATAAAAAATATAAAAAATTAAAAGTTTATTAAAAATTGATTAAAAAAAAGGAAATTAAATTTTGAAGTAAAAAAGTTTAAAAAACAAATGTATTCAAAAATTATCCAATGCATGGTTAAGGTGCGTTTACACTCAGTCAGTTATAAAAGTTTAAGTAAATCATAAATGCGCAGAAATGTTTATAATCGCCCAGTTATAAGATGGCAATACATGCGCAGAAAGAGGCTGATTTATGTTTGCCATAATTTCATAAGACAAATTCAGACATTCCATGCTTGGCTATAAATTGCCGTTTTGGCGTCCTCGAATATTTCATTTTCATTGCTTATCGTATTAAAATGATGGATATTTATGGAAGAAAACAGAGTAAAATTTTTTTAAAAAAAACGTGCCAATATACTGTTGCGGTTTTACCGTAGCGAGTTCGGATTGAACTTGAGAACTTAACTTGAGAACAGTACAAACAAATTTATTTACAGCTATTTACAGGATGACTTGAGAAATGAAAACTTCAGATAAAAAAAAATACAGCAGTCAACAGTCACTTACAGCGCAAGTAGAAGCCTTACACACAATAAAAACAGACTGCAAAACAGCTATCGTATAGCACAGCAAACAGTCAATCACCGCGAGCTCAATAATACAACGTTAACAGCAAACGTAAACACAGCTCACTAATAACAAGCGAGAAAAGTAATTAGCTCGCTACAACGATTCGTTTCTTTTCCGAGAGAAAAGCACTGCCGAAACTGCGGTAACCCGTCCCTTATATAGCCGAACGAATGAGCACTCGAAGCAACGCGATGCGCCGTGAATGGTCTGGGGGCTACCAGAATATTCCCCTCGCCAAGTGAACTCGGCTGGCGCGAACTCCTTGTGAATAGTCGTCAACGTTTTCTACGACGCCCGTTCGCGGTGTCGCCCGCTTGCAACAATACTTGAGTTTAAAAAAAAACTATACAAAAGAAATGACAATTAAAATGAAAAAAAAGAACGGAATTTCGCATCAGAATGAGCCAAAATGTCGGAATAAATTTTGATAAATCTTCAACTTTTCTTGCCCCCCCCCTGCAAACACACATGAGCATGCGCAGTAAAAAAAATTCAGTACAGCGGCATGTAATTGTCTTGTCTTGACAAGTACTTCTCATCGACTGAACAGTATTTTGTCTTTCTACGCATGCGCAGCCTACTTGCCGTCTTATAAACCTGACCGAGTGTGAACTCGGCATTTAAGAGAGGACAACAGCAAATTCTTGTCCCGCCGGTACAAGTATTTGCTATTGTACAGTTTCTATACATTCGAGATCTTGCTGGATGGATTGTAAGTGGCTGAGTTGAAACTCTACATTAAATATAAACACAAAATAAAAAGGCAAACACAAACAAAATCTCGTAATTAAAGTACAAACACAAAATAAATCCACATTTTTAAATAATAAAGATGAGTCTATATTTGTATGTGTCGGTAAAGATGAATCTATGGTGTTTGTTGGTTGGATAAGCTGTTTTATTTACAGTAACTAGATTTGAGTAAATGTACATTGGAGGATGGGAATAAACGCCCCAGATAGATTTTTAAAATAGAAAGATGTTCATTTAGAATTGTAATCAATTAAAGAGTGAGTTATAATTTAACCTTTATTCTCAATACTTTCTTAAAATATAATTTAACAATAATAAATTTTACACTGATATTTTTTTTAATTCTTTCTTCAATGATGTCAGTTTCATGGGAATGCTAATTTTTCTTAAATTCTGACATTTTTTTTAAAAAAGTTTTTGTTGTCAAATTTACAATGATAGATTGATTACATTACTGTTTTGAATCTCAAACTCGTTTCATTATTTTATGTAACATTTTCCCGTATTTCTCGTTTTCCGCTTTAAAAGAAGAATACAGATTCTGTAAATATTAATAGTAAAACACGTCAATTTATGGAAATTAATATACTTTACCACAGTATTATCTACCACAAAAAAAACCATTTCTTTAAGCATTAGCTAAAATTTGGTAAATTTTAATGATACACAGTTTAAAATGAAGCAAAAAGATTAGAATTATAAAACTTCAGTAAACTTTTCTATTTATCTGCTTTTAATTCTGTGCAATATTTAATTTCAGACATATTTAAATGAATGTTAGAATAAAATAATTGAATTCGTTCCATGCATTTTTATCTTTCAAAGAAGCCAAAGTTACGATTCGATAAATAAATCGCATCCAAACTGAACTTCCCAAACGATAATAAAAACGTTGAATAATTCATACAAAATTCATAAATATTGAAATAATTATGCGATCGTTCGATGTCTAAAAAGAATTTTTCCGAGACTAGAACTTTTTTTTCTTTTAAGTTTTTATAATAACTTTGAGGTATTAAAGTATTTAACAACTATCTTTAAAATATGTTTCCCATAAAAATAAAATCACAAAGTTCTTTCTATTTCCTCTTTTGTTAGTGAGGTCGTATGTCAATATTTTATAAAAATTTAGCTTTTCTTGGGATGTTTGTTAAAAATGGAATGTTTGCGAAAGATTAGGGAACCTTTCTTATATTTGTTCAAGCAACAAAGTATTTTTTTCCTGAAGGAAAAGTTCCAAAGACTTTTTCCCCTTTTGTAATTAAATATTTGGATATCTTAATTTTCACTTTAATAAGTGTTATGAAAGTTACTTTAGTAATTAATTTATTTCTGTATTTGGCGACATAATAATGCTTTTTTTTCATTAAGAAGGGTAAATGAAGAATTTATGCCCTTTGTTTAGTTGAATCAACTGTAATTTCTTATCTGCTGTGTTTCTTGTGTGTGCAAATATTTAATTATAAATTAAAACGACAAGGGATAATTTGGCTGAAAACAAAATGTAAATATCAGATGATATTTCTAAAGAGTATTAGAAAAAATGTGGAAGCTTCCGATTGCATTGTATATTCGAAATGGGCATTTGTAATGAAAGTAAAACCTTATTTATTTGAAAGAATCATTACTCTAGTTGTTTAATGAAAGTAATAAATGATAAATTAAAGGATAAAAATTTAAACCTTTTTTTAAAAGCAGAAATCTATCTTTTTAGCTTTTAATAATAGCCTGAAACGTATGATAATTTTTCTATACCATAAAATTTCATTGGAAAAATGTCCAATATTTCCCAAACATAACAATGAATTAAAAATTCCATGATGTTATGAACTAAAAAAACCCAACTCTGATAAAATACAGTGCAATATTTAGATATTGTAAAATATTACAAAAACTATTAGAATTTATTTCTATTCTAGTACTTTTCTATAAAGTTTAATTGCATTTTCATTCATTGCCAACTCATTGCTCATTAAAAGCAGATGATATTGGACATCGGCTTTCACCACTATTCTTCTGCATTTGACAACTAGGATTAGTTGATTGAGATTTTTCTTTCGCAAAAGTCATATTTGGCCACACTGCGCCAAGCAAATGGTAATTTGACAACTAGGAATATTCATTATTAATTCTGCCAGCAAATTTTTTAAAATGATTTATTAAAATTAGTGCAAAATTCGATATTCATCTTAACTCAAAATATCCGAATTGCTTCGAAAAGTGAAAGAAAATAATATTTATAATAGTTTACAACATATAATATATATAGTTAACAAATAATAGTTAACAAATAATATTTATAATAGTTTTGCTTTTATATTATTTTTTTTCTCAGCTTGTTTAGTTTCAGCCTTGATACCACAGAAAATACCCCATTACTTTATTTTAAAATGCAATCTTGTTAAATGCAAATAAATAAATGCGATGAAGTATCTGACTGATCCATTCAAAGAGTTTTATTTGAATACGGATCGGAAGCATACAAAATGTAAACAACTGTGTTTTTGTTACCACTATTTTTCGCCAATGGATTTTAAAACCCTCCACGCTTTTTTCAGGATGGTTATAATTCGACAAAATAGAGTTGAGAGGAAAAATGAAAAGAGATGAACATTGAACATTAAAGAGAATGCAAAAATGCAAATATCCTTCCTCGTCTTATTCCTTAAATGAGATGAGATTGTAGAAAAGAGATCATGCTATTATTCTGAAATGGGCAACACTTAGATTATTATCGTTATATATCTATAATATTGTTTCCCTACTATTGTCAATGCTATGGTAGAAAAGAGAGATTTACAAATATTGACCGAGGTATCTGAGATAGATAACTGACACCACAAAGATACCTGACTAGTGCTATTTGACCTGCGTGACACATAAGGTTCTGGAAAATTAATTAAGAATTTATATTAAGAATTATGACCTTATCTTTATGATGAATCTAGTTTTGACATTTTTTTTCTTGAAATTCCCATTTAATGTCCCACTGTGCTTGAAGACTGCAAAATCAGGGAATCTTGACCAGGTAATGAATTTCTTCCAAGAATTGTATTTGCTAGACATGTTTCTATGTTGTGGAAGCTTAGTTCTATTACTGTTTTTTAATTAGTGATTAGCTTGATATTTGCTTTTATCGTTAATGTTCACAAGAGTTATTATTTGAATATATCTAAAACTACATTTTTATATTCACTGCATATTATCGAATAAGTATTCTTAATATATTTCTCCTCTCCCAAAGTTATACATTTAACTGCAATTTTTCAATTATTCGGATCGGGATTGTTCAAAATTAATCTGAATCAGAAATACCATGCTTAAAAACACAAAAATTCTGATATATGCTGATATTGCTATTGTAAAAGTCATGTGACTAATATAAACAAATTTCAGCATTAAAAAAATGTGCAATATTCCGTACTAAGTGAAATACTAAGTATATATATAAACTTTGGAAGCTGTAAGTTAAAAGGTGCACTCTGTATAGCACCACCACACAGAACTATACATAAGAAGGACCATACTCGGTACATAAAAGGCCTGGGAGAAAAGTCTCTGCTTCGGGTGTGAAAGGTTCCAGCCTCTAGACCCTATCTGGAGGTTCTGTAGGCTCGTGATACACAGGTTTTCAGGTTTTTGACCCAATTCAACAGAAAAACCGACTTATATACTCTTATCAGCGGGAAAACCAAACTTTGTCTCGCTGATGTAATATGGAGAGGAGGGGTGTGCCAGCTCAGGTGTCATCCTCGTCATCTGACTGTGATTCAAAATTACTAGATTCGTCCCAAAATAGCCCTAGTGTTGCTTTACAAAGGGGCGCTAATATAACTAAATCAAATCAAACCACTAAGTAATCAATTAGTAGAAATTGAAAATAGCCTATTAAATATTACTGTGTAGGAGAAAATGAAAAATGGTTTAACAGATATATTCTAACGTTTTAAATATTATAATACAATATTATCGATGATTTTAATAAATAGAATTTATATTTGAATGTAGGGATAAAAAAACTAAAAAAATTGTATCCTATAAAGTTCTATTAAAAATATAAATAATGGTTCTTTTATATATTTAAAATTTGCAACCATTTTTTATTCGTCTTTCAAACACAACAGAGTTATACAAAACCATTTAATTTCAAGAATAGTATCAATTTTCGGTTTTTCTAACTTGTAGACATTATATATCTCTATTAATTGTGGTTTTTGTTAGCGATACTTGTCATGGATTAGCTTCACCGAGGCATCAGCGAGTTTTAAGCCGAAAGGAGCGTCTCTTGTTTCGAAGTAGCACCAACTAGGGCCAAAAGCCCGACTTTTGCTACTCACTCTTCACAGTCACTTGTATGTAACCTTTTTACAGGAGAGGGGGGACATTCATACATCTTATAGATAGAACACAGAAGAACAGCCAAGCCCGAACCGGGAACGATCATGTATATATATTTCTTTTATTAATAATTCCAATGACTTTTATTTTATGAGACTTAAATAGAAAAAGTCAAACTTTTTAAAGATATAGATCATATTACTTTCTCCGGATGTTAAACTACAATAGTAAAATATCAATCTTAAACATTTTCTTTTAATTTTACATTATGCACTCTCTATTCACTATCCATTTATCAAAAAATGGTAATAGAAAACACGACGAATTGAATAATTCGACAAAAACGAGACCGATTCGCGAAGAAAAATTCCCGCGAGCAATAATCCCATTAAAGAGCTATGATTTACTCCTATAAAAGTGCTTAAGACGGCGAAAGGTTACTACAATTAACCTCCATCGGCCACTTTAATGGGAACGGGCTTATTTTTAGACGCCGAACGAGCCGCGACAGGTGCAGTTAATGAAGTCTTAATATTCCAACCTTGTAAAGAGAATGACTGACATGGAAACACGTTTCGGAATTTGCTGTCATTTTCTGAGTTGTTAAGAATTCGGTAATGTCCTCTTTGCGTTGCACTTCCGGTGGAAGTCTTGGCTCATTTTCATAAGATGGCGATTCTCATTTGATGGATTGGAATATGAGAGAATTTTTTTTTAATTCTAAGATAAGATGGTGGTTTATTTGTCATTGGAAATTTAAATTGTAATGGTGATGAGAGATGTATATGAAAAAGAGATAAGGCATATTCTTTAAGAAAAAAAAACGAGAGTGATCTCTGATTTTAAATTTTGAATTGATATTATTTTTAAAATACTTTTTTGTTTAAATTCCAAAATATTGATTTGATTCAAAAAGCAAAAGATAAAATTTCGACGTTTAGGATTTTAACTTATGAATCCATAATAAATTCCATTGATTGATAAAAAAATCCTTCAGTTTAGAAAATAATTAAAAAGTTATCAAACGATATTTAGATTTAAATAAATTAATATTAATAATATATTAAATTTGAATTTATAAATTAAAGTGAATTATATAATAAATATTAATTCTATAATAGTGTGAAATAACCTTATAATGAGCCAAATGATAAAAATGAAAATTATTTTGAGTTAAATTCTGTTAATAAAACGGAAATCATTTTCATTTATTGAAGGGGAATTCTAAAAGGAACCTTTTTATATTCAATAATTTTTATATACTGCATATGTATTAAAGCTTTTAGTATGAAATTTAATTTTTATAAGTGATATGCACTGATAAAAATATTTTTTAAGAATACCACGGTTTTATATGACGTTTTAAATGTCTTCGTCACTTATCATGTTCAAAAAAATAAACGAGTGATGAATTGGAACATCAGACGGCGTTCAAATTAACCTTTTAAAATGCAGATAATTATATTTCATTCACGGAAAGAAATTTTATTTTATAAAAAATAAAAATAAGAGACGAAGTTTTTTGAATTTTGAAAATATTTGAGGAATTATTTCATTAAAAATGTCATTTGTACTGCTATTCCAACTTTATAATCACATCTCATTTTTTCTTATTTCCTATATTTTCCATGTGTAGAAAATTCTGACTTCACTTATCGATAATTGCCGCTAAATTCAATACAAAAATAATAAAGAAATACTTTTATTATTTCTTATTTTTTATTAGTTTTCCATAACAAAAAATTTATTGAAATAATATTACATTTTTTATTTTGAAAGAGTAGGGTTATGTAATAATAGTATAACTAATCAATTAATAATTAATAAACAATATTTATATCATACAAAAAAATTATTAATTTTTTGGTATTAACTCATATAATTAAAAAATAATAATGTTGGTTCAGTTTTTTTTACAATGATTATAATTAAATAAGGAATATTGTCAACATGGTTTTGATTTTTAAAAATGAAATTATTTACTTTATTTATTTATTCCTTTATGATTTCTAAATTTTGATTCAATTTTAAATACATCATGTAAAATCAGACGATCGCTCTGTCGGGATTGTTAAAATTTTCAATTAAATATTTTATGCAACTTGATATAAATGATTTCTTCAGCAAAATTCACTGATGTTTTAAATTTCGTTAGTCATATAACTTGTACTATTTTTGAAGCCTTACAGCTTTCTGTTCGTTATACTACGAACTCTCCCGTTTTTTGTATTTTGCTGTAAAGTTTGAAAGGAAATTTAAACTTAATATGGCAAAATTGCAACAAATATAGTATTTTTTTCATCATGTGCCAACATGATGTTATTTTAATTTGAGGTTTTTGAAACTTAAAATTTAGTAAAAAATAAATCGGTGATTTATCACTTTTGAGACCAATTTTTCGCTTTTAGGGATACTAGAAAATAAGGTAGAATCATATTTGGCGATTTATAGCCACTTATTCATTCTCTTACGAATTACGAATTGTCTTAATTAATTTAAGTCATTAACTAGTTTAAACCGATTGGAAACTATAACGGGAAT
>JAOUZG010015602.1:1264177-1278864 GCA_026289955.1 Argiope argentata | reverse complement strand
CAGAGGGAAGGGAATAAGATGGAAAGTGTACAAGTAAATTTTGGGGGAGATCATCTAGCCTCGTTTACTTGTTGAAACTTTTTAATTCATTGGTACTTGAACAATAGGAAAAACTTCCATTGTAAGGATTTCTCTGGAAATTGGATAAAAATTTACGAATTTAGGGCAAAAATAATCTACTACATTTCATACATCTAATCATTTTTAAGTTATCGTGTTCTCAGACCGATAAAATGACGGACATATGGGACATAATGCTAAAAAAGTATTTTT
This sequence comes from Argiope argentata, assembly GCA_026289955.1. Lineage (NCBI taxonomy): Eukaryota > Metazoa > Arthropoda > Arachnida > Araneae > Araneidae > Argiope > Argiope argentata. Next base: position 1,278,591 of record JAOUZG010015602.1, on the reverse strand, counting down.
AAGATAATTTTGTATTTAAAATCTTTAACAATGACAGTGCAATTGTAAAAATACAAAAAAATATCATGTTACAGTTTTTTATTTTATTTTTCGTAATCGTATAAAGAATAAGTATTAAATACTGCAATTCTCAAAAAATTACAATTCTAAATTCTGACGAAAGATATCAGAAATCGAATCTCTTTTTCAGACTTACCTGTACATGAAAAATTCATTTTTCGAATTTTGTCTGTCTGTTTGACTGAGAACGAGAAAAAAAAAGAAATTTTGTATACAAATTTTTGACCAAATTCGTAGATTTCTTGTCTGTGAATGTCTGTGAATTCAGAAAAACCAAAAGAAAGAAATTTTGTTTAAGAAGTTTAAACTGAATTGAAGATTTATTTTGAATGAATTCCGCTAAGAGGCATTCTATTTGTCTGACTTCTCTAATACGAATGTATTAGAAAATATCAAAAAGCAAAGAATTGAGTAGATATATTATTGTTATTGGTAATATATCTGTTAATCTGTACTTCAACATGCATGTAAAGGTCTTTAACATGCTGGAATTACAACTTAACAGAAGAACTTAAACCAATTAAATTAGTTGTGCGAATTTATGATTACAAATTTCGTATTATATAAAGTTTTAGTTACAATCTATCAGAAAAAAACTGCCTAACTTTCATATTCTTTTGATAAATGATTCATATGATTATTCTTATTAAATTAATCTCTTAAGATTTATATTTCGTAATTATTGTTCGCCCATGCCATAAAAGAAACTTTTGATCTTATTCAAGGTCTAAAATTTAATGAGGGCAAACAAATATGAGACTTTTGTTGTACCATAAGTTTTGTAGGAATTACTACCACTGATAACAATTAGTATTCAACCTGCAGTTACTAAAATTAGTAATCTGTAGTTAGTAACCTGACCATTAGTAATCTAACATGCTTCATTGAATCTAAGTTAAGAACCTAATGCATAGACAAAAACTAATGCAAAAAATATTTTACTCAACACTTTATTCTGATAGAACATAATATCCACCTCTAATATAAAAATGGAAAAATTTTACTTCGTAATTAATATTACATTTTCTTCAGTTCAAAATTAAATAAAAGAACGATCTAATTTTATTCTTGAAATTATGTATATATATATATATATATATATTTCATAACATAGAATCTAGAAAAGTGGGAAATTATTCAATTGATGGCTTAATTTTAGTCCATGATGAAAGGAGAAAAAAAATCAAATAATTAGCATCCAAAAAATATTCTTTCAGTTAAACCTGTAATTTTTGGCGCTGATAGTTTCATGCCAGACTCGTCTAGTTTACTCTGGGATAAAGATAATTAAGATAATAAAGGATTTCTGCCTTACTTGATAAATATAAAAGCCAAAGCAAGTCATGAAAGAAAAATGATGACTGGGAGAACCATAGCCATTATATGAATGATAAAAATAAAACGGCTAATACCGAAGGAAAAGAAAATAAAGCTCACATAGAAAGTTATTAAGAAAGCAGAAAACAAATTAAGTGCTTAGTTAAAGATTCTCTATTGTTCATATTTTTCTATCAACAATTTTTAATATGCTTCGAGTGACAATTAGTGCTTTTGACAGCTAATGAGATTTTTTTTAGAGCTAACTCAGCTTAATTTATTCAAAACCCTTTTTTATGATCCTTTCATGAAGGATATCATTTTTATTTTTGTATCTTTATTATTATAACTGTCAGTTCAAAATTTGTTTAGTATTATTTTTGTATTTAGAAAACGGATTATATCTTATCCATGTAATTGATTTTTTTTTTTCGTTTGGTAACTAAAAGAGGAAATTTTAAAAGTTACAGTTATAAAGTATCAGGGTTTTAAACCTTTTTGATAAAAATCACGTTGAGATGGTCAAAATCTGTTTCTATTTCATAATGTAAGTAAAATAAGTGCTCTCCAAAATAACATTTATTCAGAAATATATGTATCTTATTGTAATTTAAAAATTCAGAGAATTATTTAAAAAATTAATATGTTGAAATTTAACATTCATATTTAATAAGAAAAATTACAGAGGATTATATTTCCTTCTTTATTCTTTCGTAAATCTAATGGAATTGATATTTGACCCTTATTTGTTAGAACTATTTTTAGAACTATTAGAACTATTTTTTTAAAGTTCTGTTATTTCTTTTTTAATTAGGTTTTAAATGAACTGTTTTGTGAAAAGGCTTTTCAAAACAGCGACTATTATAATTTCTTTCCAAAATTATTGACCTTTATAGTGAATTTTGAAGAATAAACAACGAAGTGTTCTGTAAGTATTTTTGGTGTGTTTTCGGCTTATAAATATGAATTATTGAGAAGTCGAGAAGTTAAACATTTTTTTATAGTAGCATAATTAATTATTTCCATAAGTTTTTTTTGCATAGAGCAGAAAACTATTGAAACATAATGATGTAACAAGTAAGATGTTTACATGTCTTAGGAGAATAATCTTTAATGTTTCATATTCCTTATTGATAATGCATTTGTGTACGAACATTTAAACCCTTGCATTTTGTTATGAGAAAATTAAGCTCTTCCAGTACATTTTCAAGAAAAAATATTAGAAAACAAGTAATTTTTTTATATCTTCACCTTAGTAAAACAAACGAGACTTGTTGATAATACATTAGTATCTCAAAATTTCAACCATTATACAGGGTGTCCGAGAAGTCTTTGACACATTTCAAAAATTCGGTAAAAAAAAATAAACGAGATAGAAAGTAAAATTAAATTACATTCATTACCTCAAATAGTGAAGTTTTTTTTTAACGTATCGATACACCTCGATGTGGGGCCCCTGATTTTCGGGGGCTACGAGCAAATGACTGATGAATTCTATCGACGACACTTCTGTGTCGACCCAGGACACTCCCAGTTTCCAAAAACTTAGTTTTCCATGCAATAATGCTGTTACGAGATGGAGGGTCTTTTCCCATATTTCGTACGGAAATTACGTTGAACTTGAGTCACAGATTTCGATTCGAAAAACCACATTTCACAAAACGCGCGCTCACTTGGAGAAGCCATTTTCTAAATAACTCTTTCTAACGTTTGAGTACCGCAATCTACCGGTCAGTTTTGCACTTAAAAAATCTTTAATATATGAGGTAATGAATGTAATTTAATTTTACTTTCTATCTCGTTTTCTTTTTTTTCTACCGAATTTTTGAAATGTGTCAAAGACTTCTCGGACACCCTATATTTCGCTCTTTATATAGTTTCAAGAATAAAGAATAGAAAAGATATGATTTTTATACATCTGCGCCATAGTAAAACAGACGAGTCATTGATAATATATTTGTATATCAAAATTTGAACCATTATATATTCCTCTAAGAAATGTTAGAGTCTTTAGTCAGTTTTCAGCTGGCTTTTTGACACAGAGGTAGCGCGTCTTCCTCGTGTTCTGGGAGTCCCGGGATCGAGCCCCGGTTCGGGCAAGGTTGTACTTTTTTGTGCTATCTGTGAGATGAGCGAATGTGCCCCCTCTCTCCTGTGAAAGGGGCTGTGCAAGCAAATGTGGTGAATGTGTAGCAAAGTCGTACTCTTGGCCCTAGTTGGCGCTACTTCAAAACAAGAGACGCTCCTTTCAGCTTAAATCTGTTGTATCAGCGGTGGGCTTGTCCATAGGCAAATTCCATAAGTAACAATAACAAAACAACAATAATCTTTCTAGAGAAAAGTAGGATTTCTGTTAAAAAATGCATTTTATAGGATTTAATTTTTATATATCTTCACCATGATAAAGAAAAGACGAGACTTATTGATAATACATTTGTCTATCAAAATTTAAACCATTATTATATATTGCAGCAAGAAATGTCAGCACTTCTAGTATGATTTCAAGAAAAAAAGAATAGAAGTGATCTGAATTTTATACACCTTCACCATAGTAAAACAGACGAATCCTATTGCTAATACATTTGTATATAAAAATGTAAAGCCACATATTGTGTTCCAAGAAATGTCAGCACTTCTAGTACAAGTTCAAGGGGGGAAACAATATATGACTTTTATACGTCTTTACCACAGTAAAGCAGACAAACCTTCTTGATAAATATATTTTTAATCAAAATTTAGACACTTTGTTCCAAGAAATGTCAGCACTTGTCAGCACAGTAGCAAGAAAAAAAAAAACGAAAAAGATATAATTTTTATACGCCTTCAATAGAGTACAACAAAAGAGACGAGACTTCTTGATAATATAATAATTAGATTATTATGTTTTGTTCTAAGAAATTTCAGTAATTCTAGAACAATTTCAAGAAAAAAATAATAAAATATGCAGGATTTTTATATACCTTCAACAAAATAAAACCAATGAGCCTTATTGATAACATACCTATATATCAAAATTTATACCATAATATTTTACTTTAATAAATGTCAGCACTTCTAGTATAATATGAAAAGAAAAGAAGAAAGTATATCGTCCCATTTTGGATATATATTATATTCTAGGTATACATTGCCCGCAGTTATTATTCCTAGAACTTATTTATCCGCATAATAGAAACCTTCCAAGAATACTCTGGCTTAAATTATTTCAAAAATCTTCAGGTAAGATTACCCATTACCGATGCTCACCTCCTTAGACAAGAATTTGGCGAACTTACTGTCCAAGCCGTGGCACAATAACCTCCGAGGTCACGCCAAAGTGCCTCAAAATTTCCTACCACTAAATTCTGCATAACCTTGCCTCCTTGCATATAAATCACTCCATTAGCTCCCTGAACCCTCCAACTGAGCTAGCAAACGACAACGATTTAGACTGCCACTTAACACCCTCGATGAACATCCTGGATGCAAAATAATTGCAGAACATTGCGGCCTTATGGACGGCCATGCAGATGTGATCGACGTCGCCAATTACGCCAAGTGAGGGAGCATAAATCAGAACAAACTGCCCCGAAAGCATTAAATAAATATCTTTCCAGTGAAGCGCCACGGTAATGATTGTTATGAAAAGACATTGTGCATACTTGTGGGTGCTGCGTTCCGAGAACTGACCCTGGAGCTATTTGCAAGACAGCTTTCTTTGTCTTGCAGTGATGATACGGCAATATTGTAACAAGGAGGTAGGGCAGTCGTCAGATTATCAGAAAGGGTTGATGACAGAAAGTGCGCTGTAAATTTTGAGCATGTCGGAATTGAAGTGGTGTAAGTCGTTCTGAATCATCCCTTTGTTTTCTGTGTGCTGAATCGTAGGAAGATTGGTAATGGAAGACCTGGTGTGAGCCTCCAAGATATGAATTGTATCGTAACGATAAGAGATCAACGATTTTGTGCGTCGAATGTTTTTATTAGAATGTACTTTTTTGGAGGATATACATTATTTGATTGCAGAAAATTTTAATAATCATTTTTAATTATATTATTCGACACATTATAAAGAAAATCATTACAATAAATAGTAGACATTAATACTAATAAATATTAATGTCATATTATCAGCATGCTGAACAAAGAATAATACTTAATTTCAATACTGCCTTTTGCATAGTTATTAATTCTTCAACGATTTTGCTCCTTTATCTCGGAAAAACGGTGACTGAATCAATAATATTAATTTCGTTGGAATTAGAACAGAAAGATATTAAGGGGATTAACGAACTACATTATTTTTTATATTTTGTAGTATAGGCTGGAATATAAATATGTTTCGAAAAATCTATGATAGAACATGTTTAACTTTTATTGTTTGCTATGTAAATAGTTAAACATATTTGACATACTTAATAATTATTTTTAAATAAAAGCACTAATCATAATCTTATTAGAAATAATAACCAGGTTTAACAACGTTAATTACAAATAACAGCTTATTAATAACAAATAATACACTTGATTACAATAACTAATTGATAACAAATAACAACTTTGATTCTATTATCAAAAAGTTTTTCTTATAAATGTGAGTATGTTTGAAGGCCCTCTTAAAAGATATTTGGGATTAAATTTTCCCCATTTACCGTGCTCCTTATAATTTGCCCTATTTGTTCTTAACTTTTCCTAATTCTCTTCTATTGCATATATAAAGCATTGAGAAACAATTAGCCGCACCGAAATAAGAAACCTAATTTAATCATATCTTTTAATTTAATGCACTGACAAATTAATTATACTGTCTAGCAATATTATACTCGGCAATATTCATTGTAATCATTCATTCTTTTATATGATATTTAGCTTTACTTCGAATTTTTAAATACCTCGTTTCAAAGGTTCTGTTGTTCATTATCATCCAATATTCTATGTTGTTATTATTTCACTTGCTATAGACAAGCCTGTTGACAAAATCAGCGATTTAAGCCGAGTTTGTGCAGTAGCTTCTAAGGATAAGGCCCCAGAGCACCCGAGGACAGAAATCTGACTTCTAGATCATAAGAAGATGATACTCGTTTACACAACCCTTTTTTTTTTACTGAGGATGTCTTCCAATCACCTTACAGATAGAATTCAGCGCAGTGAGCAACCATGCCCGAAACAGAATTTGAACACGGGATGACCAGATCAAAGAGAAGACGCGCTAATCCTAGACCAGGACGCTGGCATATTGTATGTATAAGCCGAAGTGTCAATATTTTATATTCTTTAATATCCGATGTTCTTTCGATTGGTGTACTACAGACTGATACTTTTCTTAACAAGAAATAGGAAATAATAATTATTCGGTTCAAATAATTTTTCTTATGAGCAGGAAACGATTTAATAATTTCTATAAAAATAGCTGAACTTTTCAGTAGTGAAAACGTCTTTCTGCCAGAAAATCCACGAAAAGAAATATAAATCACAAAGAATTCCATTAGAATAGTAAGATTACAGAGAATAATATTTTTTTCTCTGTGGGTAAGATAATATTAAAATGAAAAACGGTAGAATAGATGCCAAACGATTCAAAAAGCTTGAGCAGATGTTTTCAGATTTTTTTTTTTATTTTCTGCTCTGAGGAAATTCGTAAACAGACGATTTTATTCAGAATATAATAATTGTTACCGAAATAAAACAAAACAGCAATGCGCATGCGTGAATTTCAGCTCCAATTGAGACAATGCATTTTTATTCACAATTTCTTTTAAATCAAAAACAGTTAATAATTAGTCAGAAAGATTGATTAATTAACAATGTTTGGTTTTCAATGCATCAAACACTAAGAAAATAAACCGAATCGTTTGAAATAATTGGTCGGAAGTATGTTAAGCCTAACCTTATTCGAGTGCGAAAAAATTCGAAGCATTTCGCATTTAGCGGCGGAGAAAATTTTTGGCAGGAAACAGTTTTTAATTATTAAAAATTGACCTCCATATTAATCGGAATAAATATTATTCTATTTTTTTCTATAGACTATAATCTATCTGTGCTAAATTTCATCCAAATTCGTTCAGCCGTTCTGGCGTGATTGACTCACATAATCCATCCCAACTTTCATATTTATAATAGTAGTATAGATTTTATCTTTAGGAAACGACCACAAAGACTGCAAGTATTGAGTCAACCAGTCATTGAGTCATCAATCAACTTTTAATGTGATTACATCATTGGTATTTTAGTGGTAGGAATCAGAACTATATTTATACATAATTTATCCATTTGAGTCATAATATCCAATGAAATATGATGACTTTTGTGCTCCTTCTTATTCATAATCTTCTCCTATTAAATAATATAAAGTAATATTTCAATTAATTAATCCTCAAAGAATTAAACACAAATGATACAAATAGCATAATGCAGCAAAATATGGTACAAAATTTCAGTAAAATCCATATTTTGGCAATCCATGATCTTTTATCCATGATCTGAGCAATCAAGAAAAATAATTGGTATAAAGGCATAATTATTTCATTCCGACTTTTTTTGCCTCATCATCAACTTACATTAAATAAAATTAGGTAAAATTTCCATTAATTTTTGAGGAATAAGACACAAAAGTTTCAAACAACATGATCCAGCAATATATTGCACAAAATTCTAGAACGATACACATTTTTACAATTGAAATTTCAATGGTATTTTACTTAACCAGCTCCATTCTTTACATAATTTTATCCATGATATGACCAATCAAGAAATTAGTTTGTAAAATGACATAATTAATTCGTGTCAATTTTTTGTATTATCATCATCCTATAATAAATGATAAAGTAACATTTCAATTAATTTTTATGCAATCGGACACAAAACTTACAAAACAAAATGCCCTATAGAAACATGTTACATTTTTGCAACCAACATTTAAATGGTATGTTTCAAAACCAGTTTCCCTCTTTAGATAATTTTACACATTATCACAATCGATAAAAATAATTCATAATGATATAAAAAATCCTGCCGATTTTTTTGTATCATTATCATCCTGTATTAAATAATAAGTCATATCGCAGACTATTCGACCTGCCTTGAAGGCGCACGGATAAGAAACTGATGACCAGATCCCACCAGTGTTGCATCTACAGCAACACTGGTGGTAAATACAGTTGGGTCCTAAGATTCATCACCGGCCTTAACTTCTTAAGAAAGTACGTCCCTTCATTGATGTGAGGAGCCAGACCCCAACCTTTTCGTGGACCCTCCAGAAGCGTGAACCAAACACCACGTCAGTGACTCCTTAATACTCATTTCTAGGTACTGCCCCTAGGGGACGGTTATTTTAAATGATGTCATAACAGACTCTCCGACCCACCCGAAGGCTCATGGATTTAAAACTTAAATTGCCGACGTCTTATCATAGGGATAGAGAGGTCTTCCTTGAGAGCTGGCCGTCCCGCGTTCGGGTCCCGGTTCGGGCATGTTTGTTCCTATGTGTTCTATTTTCAAAGTGTTTGAATGAGCACCCCCCCCCCGTAAAAAAGGGGTTGTGCAAGTGACTGTGATGTGGGAGTAGCAAAGTCGTACTTTTGGCCCTAGTTGGCGCTACTTCAAAGCAAGAGACACCTCTTTCGGCTTAAATTCTCATTAAAGCTTGTCCGGATATGTCTCACTGAAGCTTGTCCGTGGCAAGTGTCACTAGCAATAAAAACAACAAACCATAAGGTTAAATGACCCAGACCGCCGCAACATCAAAACTGGTGGAAACTGTGTCATAATGGCCATCACCGGCCACAGCATAACCGTTCCCTTAAGAAGTACGTCCCGTCATCGATGGGAGGAGCCACCCACATACCAGGGTGGCGAGATCAAACCACCATATCGGAAGCCTCTCATCACCATTTCGAGGTGCTTCGAGGTATACTTTTATGAAATAAATAAATCATTTAATTTATATAAAATGATAAAGTCAAATTTCTTTTCAATCTTAAGGAATCAGACACAAAACTTACAAATACCATAAATCTTTAAGACACAGCATAAAATTTTAATACAACTCACATTCTTACTATTGATATTTCAATGGTGTGTTACGTATCCAGTAATACAATTTTAACCCTAATCTATTTGAGAAAATTTCTTCAGATATTATATTGATTTTTTTGCATCATCCTATATTAAGTGATATTAAGTAAAATTTCGATTGATTAATTCTTAAAGAATCAGGGATAAGCAGAATTCAGAGAAACACACCACAAAATTCCAATACAACCCACACTTACCCCATCGACATTTCAGTGGTGTGTTTCGGAACCAGGCTCCATTCCTTGTACAATTTCCCCATGTTCTAATCATGCGGGGAAAGAGATCCCAAGAACCGATATGAACTCTCGACGGAAATTCGAAAACGTGATAGGGGGGTGGAGTGGAACGTGGGGATGCGTTAGAATATGCAAATTAATTATAACGGGCGACTGAAGTGAATTCCGTTGCTCGCTTTGAGCGTTCCCATTATTAAGTAAATAAAAGTGATTGTAAGGAGGCTCTTATTAATAAAACCATCCGGGCAGAAATTATTTACTGGCGTGGCACGGACTGGCACTGTTTTATGGCTGGACAGCTTTCGGGGAGGATGTTATAGACAGAGGGCTGGCGGTTGATTAAAAAATGAGGGAGTTTTAATATCCTTCAGGCATGGCATAGAGAGGTTTATGACTCGAAGGATGGTTTGAAATATTCCTTAAGTGAATACTTATTGTCGGCTGCTGATAGGAAGTGGAATGTTTGATTTTTTGCTAGTGAAAGCGTTTTGGATTAGTCTTTTGTACGACGCTATGCGATGATGAATATATTCGTCAACATGGGGTAAGGAACGAAAATATTCGATAAATAGAGACAAATCTCAAAAATTGGAAGCAATTTTATGACTAATTATGCATAAAAATTAAATAGAAAACTGTAATATTTCATCAATTACTTACATTTACAATAGTTATTAATGTTTTCTGGGTTCAAATTTTTAGAATAACTTTGACAAATGTAAAGTAATGATTGATCATGATTTCACCTGTTCTTACTGCTTTCAACATTCAAAATTCTTAGTATATTTTTGAAAAGAAGAGATCAATATTTTATGAATAATAGATATCTATTGTCATTACCATTTAAATTCAAATATTTGAAAAATTTTTAAAGAAAATCTTATCTTCCTTAATGGTTGTAGGCATTTCTAATTGTTGTTGGTAGCTTATGGATTTAAATGAATTTTCTTTGGATTTGAGAAAAAATTATTAATTCGTTGGCCGTTACATACATTTTTAATCAAAAAAAAATTTTTGTATACAAATTTTAGAATATTTTGATAGAGAATATTTAAAAGTTATACAATAGAAAAATACAATTCATACATAAATATAAATTTTTAGTTGTATTTTTGAATATACATTTGAAACATTTAGAACTGTTATTAACATATTTTTAAGGTTTATATTATAGAAATAATTCTGTTGTTGTTACTCATGGCACTTGCCATGGGCAAGCCCCCCGCTGATACAGCAGCAGATTTAAGCCGAAAGGAGCGTCTCTTGTTTTTGTAGCGCCAACTAGAGCCAAGAGTACAACTTAGCTACCCACCCACCACATTTGCTTGTACAGCCCCTTTTTACGGGGGGGCACAGTCACACATCTCACTGATAGCACATAGAAGAGCAACCATGCCTGAATCGGGACTCCCAGAACACGAGGAAAATGCGCTACCTCTGTGCCAGAAAGCCGGCGAAATAATTCTGTAAGGTTGTTAATTTTTTAAAACATTTCAATTGTTTGGACGTTGAATAACTTCTATTGGGGATTTCAACATGCACAAACTACTAAAATGTTTCAACATTTTTGTTTGGAGTCTGTTAGTGATTGCGTATGAAAAAAAAATGTTTAGATGCATTAATAAATATGTTATTTAATTATTTAGTTTTTGATAGTTTTTTTATCTAGCTTAGTTATAAATAATTAAATTGTATATTTGCTAGTTCAAAATAATTACTTTCCTACATGTAAAATTATTGTATAGAATTTTGATATTTAAAATTTGATAAAACTGGAAAAATGATCCATCTATTTTACATTAGTTCTTTTTTATTTTCGTGTATATACAATCATTTTTTTTATTTATTAGTTCGAAAGTTCTTTGAATCTTTGTTTAATGAAAGAATATGAATGGAGAATGCAAACTCATTCTCTCTCCAAAATCGAAATTTTGACAAGGTCGACCAGCTGGGTTTCTGGATTTTCAACATACTCCGTTTTCTTTTGAATCTTGGAAACTAGTGATTTTCATCTATTCTCTTAACTGAAAGATTGGTCAGCATATAAATATATTTTTGGAACAATATGAAGATTCAAGAACAATATGAGGATGGAACAATATGAAGTCCCATCTCATGTCATTAGTTAAAACTGTTTCTACAGAGTGTTTAAAAAACGCGATCCAAATATGAAAAACTTTTGAATTTTCTCTCTTACTTTGTCGAAAAGTAATCCGATTTGTAAACGACTCTTGGCAATAAATTGATATTGCTTTTTTTGTCTTTTTTCATAGAAAATTAGAATTGAAAATAAATAAATTTGTATTTTCAATAATGTTAATTAATTCCGATTATTATAATGAGGCGAATTTTGTTCATACGTATGTGATTCTTTAACTCAAGATTTTTTTCGGGCTGTCGTTCTGTAAACTTAACAATTTAGACTATAATTATTGAAAAAATTAAAAATTATATAATTTTTGTTTTATTAAATAAACTCAAGTTTTTCTCAAATATTAATATTTAATTTCGATTGTTTCGCATATTTAAAGAAATAATTTTTGATCGATTTGTTTTAATCACCTCCTTCTGCATTATATTTTTTTTAAATTGGGCCTCCTCAATGACTATCGATTATTTTAATTTTTTGGGAACATAATTATATGATTACCATTAATTAATGTTAATTTATTAATTTCATTAATACTGATTTCTTTTGGAAAGCTTTATTGGTTGAAGAATTTGTGAAGAGAATTCATTTCAAAAATGGATGGCATTTGTAAAAATAAATTATAAAATTAAGATTAAAAGGGAAAACAAAATCATGAAATTAACATTTTATATGTAAAGAAATAAAAATTAAAAGTTCTACATTCTCTTGCACTGACGATAATATATTTTTAAAAGATATTTTTTTACAAAATAAATTGCTGTTCCTTTGCAAAACGCTTTTGAAATTTACATCACATTTATAAAATTTACATTTTTCACAAATGCTGCAGGTAGACTATTAAATCTTTTTTCTGTGGCATGTGTTCAGCTATCTGCCGATCTTTCACATAGTGCTCCATTTATAATGCAACATCCGTGCTGCTTCTTTTCAGATGGTCATTCGGGGATTTCCTCTCCCCTCCCCCTGGTCTTAAGAGCTCACTTGCACCACAAAGTTCTTTTCCTGCAGCCTTCTTCACTCTAACAACAGTCAGGAAAAGACTCTTAAAGCAATCCACAAAAGCTTCCTCCACAAAACATTTGATTTGAATTTCCCGAAAATTCCTCTCGCCAAAGCAGTGATGGCCTCCTCTCTCTCCCTATCTAACTCTCTCTCTCAGTATTTTATATCGCTTTTCCCACGGATAATTTTTCCACATTTTCCTTCCTTTTCCCCCTTATCCAAATTGAATTTTCCCTTTTTCCAACATGTCGTTGAATCTGTGTTGACTCTGAAAGTCTCTCATCTGTTGCATTAGAAAAGAGAAGCACGCTTTAAGGAGGAATCATGGGGGAAAAAAGATAAAAAAGAAAAAGAAGAAAAAATATATAAGATGGAGAAAAAGGAATTCTTCTCCGTTGAACGGGTGGGTGGAGGGGGGGACATGGCGAAAAGAAATGAAAGACAAAAATGTGATTTGGAAACTTCTGGAATACCCGGCGTCAGTTCGTTAGCGTAACATAGTAGGTTCTTTCTCTGAATTGATTATACGTTTTCTCCAGTTGTACTGTAAAGAGAAATGAAAAAAAAAAGAAAAAAGAATGGAGGAAATCTGGGACGGGAAGTATCGAAGTAGCGACGACTGTGGGATCTCGGAAAGCTTTGGCAAAACTTTAAAGATGCAACACCGAATTGAAAAGTGCCGGTTGGCAGTGTACGGGGTAATCATAAATTATGCATATGTACGTTAGATATGGATGGAGATCTGGGGAATGGTATTAAGATTTTTAGGGGACATGAAAGTAATGCTGTTTGGGGGAGACAGATTTTTTTTACTTATATCTTGAGGATCATATACATGCTTAATTATATGTATGAAATAACAAAGGAAAATGTATCTCATTAATCTTTAAGCTAATTCGCCAATAAGGTCGCAGGGAATGGCAACTTCTTATTCCAAAGAAACCCTCACGAGGAGAAAAATGAAGAATTTGATCCAGTTCGAAGCGAATCATAACCATCAGAAGTGGTCTCCCAGATCATTTATCGCATATTCTCTTGTAAATATCTTATCCTCAATCTCCGCATAAAATTTTTAGAACTTATTTGTGAATATCTTGCATGTATATTTTGTGAATATCTTGCATGTAATTTGTTATGAAATATGTCTTTAATGAATCTGTGGCGTGAGTATGAATTTGGCTACTTTTTTCATGCCAATTGGCGCAGACTATAGTTATAGTTACAGGATAACCTGCAATTTTTCATTGATTTGAATTTATGGGTTATTTTGTTTATATGCATGGAAAACCAACAGATGCTTAATTATTAAATAGACATTGTTCAAATTTTGGCAAGTATCTATGTTTTAGATGCTAAAGTTGTGTACCATATTTTGTACTTATATCTTTACGCTTTGTAGTTATCATGGTCCTTTGTCTCGAACAGCCCGACAGATAGACTTTTTAAGAATGAATTGAATTCTTTCAAATTTTGATAGGAAACCACAAAATTTGCCCCATTTTCATACACCAAAGTTCAGTCATTTAGCTCAAAACATTATTGAGATATTATATTCTCTCTCTCTCTCTCTCTCTCACACACACACACGCATATAT
>JAOUZG010015602.1:1244406-1259177 GCA_026289955.1 Argiope argentata | reverse complement strand
ATATATATATATATATATATATATATATATATATATATATATAGATAGATAGATAGATAGATAGATAGATAGATAGATAGATAGATAGATAGATAGATAGATAGATAGATAGATAGATATAGATATATAGTTCAAATTTTCAATCGTTAATAAAATACTTTTTATCCATCCACAGTCCACTGAACTTCAAATACAATTTTAAAACTTGTGGTGGATGACACTTTATGTTATTAGTTTATTTCAAATATCAGTTCCTTAATTAAATTTCTATTAATTTTTAATACTTTAAATAGAGTTTTGGCAGCCTATTCGTAAACAGGCAATAGCTTTTTCGGTAAAATGAAAGGATCTCAGTATGTTTCAGGTGAAGATGACGAATAAAAAGTTCTATTCTTGCGAAAAATCAATAATTTTTGGGTAAATTATATTAACTGCATAGTTCGAATTAATTGTAATTATTTAATAAAAAATAACTTAAATAATAAACATTTTCTTTGTTGGCCTAATTAGGAATTGACTTAATTTTTAAGTATATTATTCGTTTCTAAGTCTAATAAATGTCAACAAGAAGCAGTCAATTGGTTTTGAAGATCATTGATTCATTGGTTTATTATCTATTAAAATCACCCTCACATATTTTAATTTCTATTAAACTAATTAGACTGTGAAATATAGAACTTTATTACATTACGATAACTACTTTTCTTAAAATTATCTAAATTCTTTCTTTGAAATAAATACAATTTTTCTTATTGAAGTATTTATGTACAATGCTTGATATAAAATCTAAAATTCGTTGAAAATGCTATTTCCTTTAGATTTAAACTAGTTAACGTGGTAATTATACACTTCATGTATAGTAAATGATCTTCAAAGAAGTTTTTTAATTTTAAACTTTGAAATTGAAAATTAATCCAAAGAGAAATATTTATCCTTAATAAATTTGAAGCGTATTAACGGAAAATTATTCCTCTTTAAAATTAAAATTTTTAATTTTCGTTGTTACAATTTTGATTTCCATGTATTATTTATCTCTATTTTTAATAATCTTATGAACAAATAAATTTTATTCAGTCTTTAACTATTGAAATGTTATATTTTTTTGTAAGTTGTGAAGTTAAACTTCTCAATATAATTTTCTTTTTTTTTTTGAAATTTTGAAATTTATTTTAGAAAAAGATAAAATTTTCAATACTTACTTTATTGTGTTTCAAATTTATTAGAAGTGTTTCGCTTTTTGCTTTATTTTGATAGAATTTTAGGAATTTAGGAACTTAATTTGGAAACTCTGAAGAGAGAGCATTGTAGAAAAGCAGACGATAAAATAAATAATGCTTTAAAACTTAATATTTTAATGTAACTCAGATAAATCAGATCATGAGAAGTCAAGATGCAGAAATATAGTTTAAAATCTTATCAAGTTACAAAGTTTCCTATTAAAGTATTGCATTTTATTTTTCAGTTCACTAATATCTTTGGATATAAAAATAGTAGTTTGTCTGGAATTTGCAAGTATATAGATAATTTTCTAAACTACTTACAGGATCAAAATAAAAAAAAGAGTTTGTAACTTTTTGCAAGTAGATAATTCTTAAACTACGTACAGATATATATTATTTGATCAAAATAAAGAAAAGTTTGTAATTGTTTGCATGTAGATAATTCTTAAAGTACTTAGAGATATACATTATTTGATCAAAATAAATGTTTGTAACATTTTGTATGTAGATAACTACTTATAGATATACACTATTTGATCAAAATAAAAAGAAGTTTGTAACTTTTTGCAAGTAGATAATTCTTAAACTACTAACAGATATATACTATTTGATCAAAATAAAAAAAAGTTTGTAACTATTTGCATGTAGATAATTATGAAACTACTAACAGATATATACTTTTCGATCCAAATAAGAACAAAGTTTGTAACTATTCTTTTCAAAAAAGAATATATTTCCTGTAATAGTAATAGTTACGGTTACCTCACTTAGAATTAAAATAAAACTCTGCACTCGAAAGTTCTATGACATGCCGACAGCATAAAGGTGATATGATTAATGGTTAGAAGCATCGATCAAAATTGACTAGTACAGATTGTCGCAGCGAAATGCCGGTGCATTCGGAAACTTCAAATGTCATATTGTTCTCAAATGATTTAACACACATGTATAAATCACAAATATAATTCGCTTGGAAATTTAAACATCAGTAATGTTTATAAAATTTTGATTCTACTCTCAAATACAACGGGTTTGCATGAGCCTTAGCTCAGGAATGATTCATAATATCCTTTGAATATATTCATCTAATTAAGAATTTTATGGTGGGCATGTATTATGCAAAATATTTATGGTGACGTGCGCGTATAACCTTAGGCTCATTTATAGTGCGTGTCGTATCATCACAATAAATTAAAAGGCTTTTAAAATTTTTCTTTTAGATTAAATTTTAAGCAAAAAAGGATTTTTTAAAGGTTACCCTAAAATGTTTTTAATTTTTTTTGGTAGTGTGAGTTTAAACAAAAACAATGCATTTTGATTGATTATTGTATTTTCTAAAATTCTTAAAGATCCTGATATTCATTGTTTTATTCGTCACTTCAAATTCTATACTAGTTGTGACAAAGTGATGCTGGAAACCGAAATAACATATAGGATTACTTATACTATTCATTTTAATCACTATAGCTTATACATTAATTGAGAAAAAAAATTGTTGGTAGCAGAAATTATATACACGAATAATAATACTACTTACTCTTCAATGTCTACTTACTCCTCAATGCAGAAAGTAGATTAATTGAGAAAAATGATTGTTGACAGCAAATATTGTATAAGAGATTACTTATTCACCACTGTACGTAATACATTAAATGGGATAAAGTGTTGGTAGTAGCAGAAATAATATATAGGATTATTTATACTATTTTTTCATCACTGTGGAGTATAAATTAGTTGAGAAAGGTAGAAATAATATATATTACTAGCCGCCTTTGGCGACCAGTCGGTTCGCCAGTATTAATGCTCACTAAAATTTTCATATAATATTTTATGTAGCTGTGTCTCATAACAATTTTTTCACCAAAATATATTTAAACCAAACAAATTATGATAATCATATAATTCATTTATAGTATTATTTTCTTCAGATGTTCTGTTCATTGTACTACTCATCTTTCTTTTTCTATCCGAGCAATGATTGTCCCGGAATTGATATTTTGCTTAAATGGTGGAGGGAAAGGTCTAAAATCCTACGTTTTTATAGAATAAGGAGATTCTAATTTTCATAAATGTAAACACACTAAACAAATAAAGACACAATTGGTTTTCAAGAGATGCGAAACTTTAAAAACAGCTTGGAAAATGCCGCGCATAGAGGAAATGATGGTGTCACACACACACCCTTCATTTCTTTTTTTTCTCTTCTTTTTTTCTTCAGTACTTCTCTTTTTAAAAACCTTTTTTCGCAATTTTTTTTTCTTCTTCCCTGCCCAGACTTTATTTCGAGCAGGCATTAGATTATATATTCATACAGACTAATAATAAAAACAACTATTTTCTTTCTTTTTTAAACATTCCGTTATCTATAAATGAAAACCAACTGACTTCGCGCATTTCTTTCTAAACAAATCAAAATTTATTACTTCCTGCTATCTACCTCAGTTGGTGTGGGGGAAGGAAATGAAGATTTTCGGCGGGAAAGTAAGAAAAGCGTCGTTTTAACTATTTTCCTCGCAGTTTTTTTCATTTTTTCTCTCCATAAGAACCATCCTCGTGTCTTAACGAAAATATTAAAATAAAAATTAGCCGAATCGGTCGAGCCGTTCTCTAGTTTTGCGCTTAGCAACGCATTTCGAGTTGCATTTTTATTAATATAGATACTACTTATACATCACTGTAGGTTATACATTAGTTGAGAAAAGTGTTGCTGGTAGCACTGTCGGTTATACATTAGTTAAGAAAAGTGTTGCTGGTAGCAGAAATAATATATAGGATTATTTATACTATTCATTCGACATTGTAGATTGCATATTAATTGTGAAAAATAATTGTTGACAACAGAAAATATATACACGATTACTTGAGCTACATATTCCTGAATGTAGATAATAAGAAAATAGAGCTAGGCCCGAACTCCCAATCATATGGTTAGTATCCGAGTATCATACCGATCAAGCAAAAGGGACCCCTCAGCTCGAAGGATATTAATTGGCTTATATAGAAATCCCCACAAAATTAATTGGGGAAAGTGATTGCTGACAGCAGATATTGTATACAAGATTACTAATACTACTTATTCATCACTGTACGAAATAAATTAAATGAGATAAATTGTGGATGGTAGCAGAAATAATATATAGAATTATTTATACTACTTTTTCATCACTGTAGGGTATAAATTAGTTGAGAAAAGTGTTGCTGGTAGCAGAAATAACATATAGGATAATTTATACTACTTATTCTACAGTGTAGATTGTATATTAATTAATTAAGAAAAATAATTGTTGGCTTTAGAAATAATATACATGATTACTTATACTACTTTTTCCTGAATGTAGATTGTATATTAATTAAGAAAAATGATTGCTGACAGCAAATATTGCATACAAAATTACTTATACTAGTTATTAATCAATGTAGATTGCATACTAATTGCGAAAAATGATTGCTGACAGCAGATATTGCATACAATATTAGTTATGCTAGTTATTCGTCAGTGTTGATAGCATATTAATTGAGAAAAAATGTTGCTAACAGCATAAATTATATAAAGGATTGCATAATCAAATAAATAAAAGTTAATTTTTTCTCTTATAAAATAATCTATATTCAATACATTATCCTTGTTTGATAGTGTAATCAGATCATTGTGAATTTAATTAACTGAGATCAGAAGACTTCAATTAACTTAGAAATATTCATCAACCAAATCCATAGAATGCTACTGAAAATTCAACCTCCGTCAATCATTTACTTACGACTGTGACATTAGAAGAGACCATTCTGATTATTTGAACAGCATAGTCTCTCCCGTTTATACCATAAGGCTCGAGTGAGACTGACATATATGGCAATATTCAAGATGACATCACTAATCAATAATTGTAGCGGTATTCTGCTGAATATTGTCAGGTCTCTAAAGGGCTGTTATAGGGTCCCATATACCTTAGTCTAAAGGATTAAGTAACTCTGAGCTTTCGAAATGTATATGGAAATGACATATTGTTAAGTCAAGGATGAAGCTGGACAGGTACTCGACAGATTGTCTGCTTGACAAACGGGCATACTAGAAGGGAAAGAAGCTTTAATTATTCGATTACTTGCCGCTTTTGCCGACCATCTGTTACAATGGACGATTATATACTATCTTAAAATTAAAAAAAAATGTCTTTGAAGCTATATAGATTCAGTTAGTAAGAAGTTGTTTTTGAAATTGATAATATATAATGAAATATTTAATTGCATATTTTTGAATGATAATGTTATTGTCATGCAATGATATTAAAGCTGCTTTCATTCTTCCATCAAATATTTCAGTGAGTTAGTTTTTCCTGTTGTTGAATTCTCCCCCGGGGGGCACCTCGTAATTGAGGATGAAATGCTTCCGGTATGGTGGTTGGATCCCGCCAAACCGGAGGGTACACTAATAGGTGTGGGGGAAAATCAGACTCCTCCCATCCAAGACGAAACGTACTTCCTTAGGGGAGGGTGGTACCGTGGCCGGTGATGGACATTAGGATTCAACCACAGTTTCCTCTAATTTTTGTTGTGGTCGTCATTCAGTTTCTATGGTTAATCCGTGTGCCATCGTGGAGGGTTGGAGATTCTGCCTATCACTTTTCTGTTGCTGAATCCCCCTGGGAGGCACCTCGAGATGAGGATGAGATGCTTTCGGTATGGTATTTGGTTCTAGCCATCCTGGAGGGTACTCTAAGAGTTGGGGATGGCTCCTCCCATCGATTTCGGGACATACTTCCAACGGGAAGGGTTGTACAGTGGCTGGTGATGAAAATGAGGACTCAATCCTAGTTTCTGCCAGTTTTGATGTTGTGGCGGCCTGGTCATTCAGCCCAATGGTTTTAATCCGTCTTCTGGCGGGTCGGAGTGTCAACTATGACTTTTCTGTTGTTGCAAACTAAGAAAGAGAGGCTTTGCTTATTATCTACATTACTTACGCGCAGAATGAGAGTTGAAAATTACATTACCAGAAAAGACTAAAAGCAATTAGAAGAATAATTACATTGACAGTTACGCTTATGATGATTCTTTAAAGTTAAGGAACTCGATTTTCTTAGGAAGGTTTATGCAGTTTTAAGCAAAAAAAATGTGAGAATAATTAAGATCATGACTTTAGTGTAAATGATGTTAATGTTTAATGTAAATTAATATAAGGATTTTAATGTAAAATTTGATGCTTGGAAATAATTC
This sequence comes from Argiope argentata, assembly GCA_026289955.1. Classification (NCBI taxonomy): domain Eukaryota; kingdom Metazoa; phylum Arthropoda; class Arachnida; order Araneae; family Araneidae; genus Argiope; species Argiope argentata. The sequence continues at coordinate 1,252,749 of JAOUZG010015602.1, read as the reverse complement.
GTAGGATAACTTACGAAAATTAAGTTATTTAATTTTAACAAATACATCGTGAATGCAAAAAAAAATTATTTATGGGACTCTCTAATACTCTAACTTGGAGTTACATTTTAAAGCGTAGGGTACAAAATAAAGCTAATTTGAATGGGTTCAAATAATATGGATAAATTCAGTTAATTCAGAAGAATGTGTCGAATTCTCTTTAATATAAACAATTTTCTTTTAAAGCAATCAAATTCCCATCTCTGGATGATATTTTGTGAAAATTAGGGCAAAAAATCGTCAAAAATCTTATTTTATTTATAATTAATTTAAACTCTAATTACCATTTCAAAATTTCAGTACTGTAAAAATACATTATAACTGGGCTGCTCTTATATCTTGTCCCATAATTTTAGAAAAAAAATGTAAACAAACAAATTTATTATTCTAAATTTATAAACTCAAATAAACACTTTTTAAGGCTATATTTTTTGTATTATTTAGACCTTGCTCTTTTACTCAGATACAGATGCAAAGTGGGCAATTTCACCTCTTCTTGCCTCCCTCGAAACCCACTTTCGGAAGCAATCCCCGAAGTACGGAGGCCAATTCCAGCACCCTCCGAGATACCACTACCCGTCGAATATTCCTCGCATTTTCACAACACGATATCTCGCATGCGCCACTAAACTTCGGCACCGTTTTTATCAGATTGAAAATAAATCTCGTCTGCCATTCCCTCACCCAAAAGAAAACAAACCAGCCGACATCAAAAGATGGAGATAGCCTCCCCCTCCCTACCCTTTAACCAAATCCTCCCGGAATCCCCTTTCTTATCCCCTTGACGCCCCTCAAACGGACGGGAGGGACGATCGCCCCCTACCTGTAAAGAGGGTGATAAGATTTATTTAGAGACATCTTTGATCTCCACATCTTGGGCATTACCATAGTAAAACATTCTGTTTTTTTTTTTAGAATTTTTTTCTGAGTGTTATAAAAGAAAAAAAAATAATAAGTTTAATCATGCGTGAAGCAATGAAACTAACATTCTTAAACCCGAAAAAGTGTTCTCCACTTTCTCTACGTTTTTCTAAAATATTTATTTTAGTTCCGCCGTTTATTGAAGGGAATCAAACTTGCATCTCTGCCATTTATTCTAGACATGATATGTTGGAGTGAATGCGGAAAATGATTAGAATTCACATTAGAAATTGTTAACTGGAAATTCTACGAAAGTTGAGTATCGCAAATCAGAATGTCCTGTTTTCCATTCAAGCAGTAAAAAAAAACTTATGAAACCTTACCTTAACGAGTATGAAAATGTGTTATGATAGCAAGTGAAACAGCAGAAAAAACTATTTTCTGCTGTTTCACTTGCTATCATAACACATTTTCATACTCGTTAAGGTATATATTGAATGAATTCAATATAATTTAAGTTTAAGTGTGATAAATAAATTTATCGAGTATTAATCAGGTCTCATTTGAATCCAAAGCAGTCTGCACTATCAAATACCACAAATCGATGATAGACTACAACATTGTCTACAATTTAAAATTAATGTCAACAATTAAATTTTTCTTGTATTTTTAATTTTAGGTTACGTATTTAAGGCGACACGTTACAGGAAAAATCTTTTAAAAAAATCGAAATTTTTTTAGCTAATTCATAAGATAATTTGAGTCTTTCGAAATGTACCTGCAATATTTTAGAGCTTTAGTTTTAATTTTTACAAAGAAATTTTTAAAAATTGATGTGTGACAGGATAGTAAATACCCTTTTCTGATTCAGACACCTATAAAGGAAGCTCAATTGGCCAATAAACTGAACATTTGCCAAACATATGCCTCAAATGAGCTATTAGAGATATATATTCGATGTATGATTTTTAACTCCAATTTTAGTCACCAAAGTGCCATTTAGAGTAAATAATGAAAAGTTGGATCTGTATTGATCAAGAAGAATAACAAATACACATTTAAACATTTTTTATAAGTATATCATTTTTTAAAGGAGTTATGACAAAGATTTGTGAATTTTGATCTGTCGTTAGTTTTCCTTTACATCTTCATTATATAAATATGAAATTTTATTTCAATAAATTTTTGCATTTTTGAACTTTAATCAATTTAATGATAATTTGAATCAAATTTTGTAAAAGTTATAGACAAAATAGGCATATTTTATATTAGACAAATCAATATTTTAACCTCCATTTTTTTGCTTTTTATGCTACGTTTCGAAAGACTAAGACTTTGTCAAAAATGAAGGTAGAGTGAATTATTTTGTTAATGTTAAGAAATATAAATTTTATAAAGCTTTTTATGAAATTAGACTTAAGACGCATAATAATATATTTTTAAAAAATATGTAAAATCAGAGTTTCTGTGTTTTTCAAAATTTTGTGTGTTTTTAAAATAAAAACATATAGAAAATTAAATACTGTTGACAGGTGGAACTCCATACTAAGTTTTCTGTAGTATATTAAGGCTACCTAAAAAAATATTTGCAAAAAATCGTAAATTTTTTTTAAAAAAAGTTTTAAAAAAATTAAGTTTAAATTTTTGAAAAGATGAAAATTATTTCAAAAAGGAAATTACGGGTGAGTTATAAAGTAATGTTTTATACAAAATAAAAGCAAAATATAATATTAAAGATTAAAATTAAGAGAAAAAATCTTAAATTTTTATGATTTTTATTCATAATTTTTTTAATTCTTAATTTTTTATTCATCTTAAATTTTTCACCGGCTCTTTCAATTTATAAATAATCACACTTATATAGATTCTAATAGATTGATTAAAAGTTGGCAATAGTATTTGGGCTAAAATTTTATTTAAATCTAGTTTCAAATGTATAGAACCATATATAGAATTTTTCTCAATAAATTACGCCTTTTTCAAGTAAAATAACTTCTTAATAATAAGGATAGAAGAATGAAATCAGCAGAAATCAGGCGAACAGTTTTTAGAGCAGTAAAAATCATATATAGAAACTACCTTTACAGTTATTGCCTATAGATGTCGATGAGTGGAATTTTTGATGAAAAATCAATTAAAAAAGATGTCGGTAGAACTTCTTCAGAAAAACTATCTCTACTGCTTTTTGATATTGAAACAATATGAATCATAGATGGGCCATTCAGCTCATATACATGTGATTCAAATCACACAGATGTTTTTGTTTTTCTTGAGAAATACTTCGAGTCAAGGGTATGAGCTAATTAAGATCGACTAGAACCGGAAGGAATTTCTTTCCATATTGAATTGATTTTGCCCTATGCTACTACTTCTTGCGAATTCATTGAAAAATACAATTTTCTTGAAAAATTCTATAATGATGGGCGAATTTGATCTGTGTGTATCAAGTTCTGGATCCATATCCTTTGCCACATAAAAGAGAATAGCAGAAAACTGCATTTCCGTAAGAACCGTCTCTGTGCTTTGGAAAGGTGAACATGAAATTTATTGTGAAGTGACTGCGAGTGCTTTTGTTGGAATGACAATTAGATTTTTTCTTGAACTGCATTGATAATGTACTATACCATATATTAGCAAAATTCGTAATTAGCTCAGAAATCTCTGCGGCAGATTTTGATCTATTTCTTTTCATACTTTAATAAAAAAAATCAAATTTCGTCTTGAGGGTATTATTTTTAAAAATAACTCAAAAGATAAATATTTATTCATGTTGGAAGACTAGAGTATATTTATTTCTGTTACTAGCCGCCTTTGACGACCAGTCGGTGCGCCAATATTAATGCCGACTAAAGGGTTAAATCATTTTTTATATAACTTGGTCTCATAATAAGTTTTTCAACAAAATGCCTTTAAGCTTCAAATTTCGATAGTCATTTAATTCACTTATACTATTATGTAGGCCTTAAGCAGTCCGCAACTCTCTCTGATTTTCTATCAGTGTACGTAAAAAGACCTCTTTACTTAATCTAAGCGTGTCTTTAAATAAAACTAAGAGCTAAAAGCAGAATAGTCCGACATTGAACTTTTATGTTCAAGACAGAAATTGAAGCATTATAAATTTTTTTTAAATAATTTATGAGATCTCATGGAATTATTCAGCAAACATTTCACAGATTAATTGAAACCTTCAGTTTTTAATTTTATTTTTAGATATATATAAATGCTCTCAATAATATTTTTTTAGGTTTATAAATATATTTCAAAAAATTATGGTTTAAATTCCTTTGGTCTTATAGATTCGCATTTGTAAAATATTCTTAATATTTCAACTTCTAAATAAACAAATAAGCATTTCTATCTTCTCCAAATTTGGCTGATTTATTCAGTTCTGAATATTGCAAGTTTAGAACAATTATCATTATCATAATCTAGACCAATTATTCTAGAGTAACTCTGATTGGCTTCTTTGATATCTTGATAAAGTGATCTAAAATCGCCAGTTTATATCGAACAGTTATATTGAAACTTTCATAGATTGATCAGCTTTGATGATTGAATTAGTTGATTGGAATGCCACTTTTTTATTTAAGGACTTATTGTCTCAAGAATATTTTGGTAAATACGGTTCACAGAGCAGATTATGTATGTCAAAATTTAATTCATCAGCATTTTTACCCTAAATCTATAATTATATATTTCACTTGGACCAATTGCTAAGAGATATATGACTCTCCCCAAAAAATTAAGAAATTAGATGCGGGGCTCCGATTACAGAAGATGCCTTGTAGATGTTAGGCCCTATTTGCCTTAAATAAAATTGTTTAATTGGATTAGTAATATATGTATAGTAAAATATCATAGAAAACGTTTCCATCCATTTATTTTCCAAAAATATCATGTTCCATATTTGTTTCATTTTATACAGACACGTGCCGAAAATGACATTTTTATATGTTTAATTTGGAATGATAGTTGATTTATTTTTTCTCGTGAGAGAACATAATATTGTTTTGGTAGAAAGTTTTGATGTCTCCGAAATATGCGGATAAAAATAGTTTTATATGCTTTTACAAATTTCGCATTGTTAATTATTACGTATGCTTGTTTGAAAGAAGATGCGTTTTCAAATAGCTGACCTACTTTTACCGGCATAGCTTTAATATTACGTATGCATCGTGGAAATCAATTGCGTTTTTATTTCGCATGATTCATTAAAATGCGGATGTAAATTACAATCACGAAGGCGAATTCTTTGATTTGCACAAAATATCTTCTCATAAGTAAAAGTAACAATTCAAAACATGTTTTATTGTTTTAAAAATGTAAAAAAAAGAATGCAAAAATATTTTACTGTTACTTATTATCAATTGCTTTTTGTTCGTCGTTTCTTTAAAATGACGTCATTTTGAAAGTTCGTTTAAAATTTCTTGCTTTTAAATAATTAATCTCGCTCTCAGAAGATTATGGTTTGGTGCTTTTCTAAAATTTCTTTTTTAGTTTTACCTGTCGCACTTTTGTAATATATTTTTATTTTGTATTTTTATTTACTTTAATTCTTTAATTGAATTTATAATTTTGATATTGCAAACGATCAAGAAAATTTTTCTCTTGCATTTATTGTTTAAAAAATATCACATTTTCTATTTAATTCATTTCATGTAATCACATAATGAAAATTATATTTTTCTGTTTTATTTTTGATAGTAATTAACTTTTTTTAAATCAGAACTTCTGAAAATGTGATGGCAACATTTTATTAAAAGCTGATTTTTTTTAGATCAGCTTTTAATAAATTTTTGAGAGAAGATAAAATTTTATTTTTATTTTATGCGAAATAAATTGTTGAAAAAAATACGATTAAATTAAATGTATAAAAATTCATTAGAAATAGAGTTTTAATTTATAGGTCAAAACATTAGTATCATTGAAAAGCTAATTTTTTGAGCTTTAACTTGATGCAAAAATCAATTTTGTGCTGTAATATTTTCGGAAGTTATAGCGAAAAAACCTTAAAATTTGGTTTATTTTTTAATTAATTAAAATTTTAATTAAAAATTCAAAAATAGGGCTCCGAGGTGCACATTCCCGGCACCCAAGGTATACATATACCAAATTTGGTAGCTGTAGGTTGAACGGTATGGCCTTTACATCGCCAACAGACACACACACATTGTGCTTTATTATCAGTAAAGATAAACAAATAAACTAAACTATATACAACTAAGGTTAAATTAGTTGCTTTGAGTGGTTGATTTTCTTTTTAGGTTTAACTAGAGGTTTTGCAAAGTATTCTTTTAAATTTGTTTAAATCATTTTTAGCGATTTAAATGAAATCAGAATTTTTTAATACTCTCTTATGGTTCAAGAAATTCGTCTCCTTTAAAATCAGTCAACATTTGCAAAAAATAGTTAAGGTATACTTCTGTAATGAAAAAAATAGTTTAATAATATTCTGCAGGTAAAATAGCAAAACACAACAGCACCAATTTTTTTTAATTGAAATTTTGATGGATTTCCTTAACGTTGAAGAAATTATATACACGCTCTTCATTATGCTGTCTTCTTTAAATCATATTAATTTTTTTTAATTGATTATCTGATCCTTTGATTATCTGATACAATTTTTTAAAAAAAAATCTCAAAATTATCGCGTTATTAGACCCAGATTAACGCGCCAAACCCAATTATGCGACGATTCCTTGATGGAATTAAGTCATGAGCTTGAAACCCTCTGGTTCCGAAACCAAAATCTTACCTTCAAGCCGCCACGCCTTTGAGATTGAAATAGGAATTAATACTCTAGAAAGTAAGCAGATGGACATTTCTTCATTAACAGGAAATGTTAATGAACAGATTCAACTTATATCTCTGTCATTAGTTTGACTATATTAACGGACCATTGTAAAGCATCACTAGGGCTATAATAATTTCTTAAATTTTATTTCCCATCAACATGACAGAGCTCTTTCTTGAGGAAAATAAAAACTATTGCGAAAACCGTTCCATGCAGCTATTTTTCATGATTCTTTTAATTTTTATTAAAAAATATTTAAATCCATATATTTGGATACGTCAAAATAATAATTAGGAAAATATCAAACGTAAAAAAGGAAAATTAATAGCCTAACGTTGGTAAAAAAATAATTGTAGAAGGTTTAAGCGATAGCTCAGAATAATCATTTTCATGAAGAATAGACTGGTCTATTTTTGATCAAGCGTTATTAATATGCAATATAGTATTATAGATGCAAAATAAATTAAAGGAAAATATTCTTTACGGAGATGCATACGAGAAAGGTAATGAAGAACATAGATTAACTTGTGGCGTTTTGAAACGTTATAACTCATTCATCCTTTTTCAAGAACGTTTGTTTAAATTAGATTTTATATTATGTTAACTGATACAACCGGAGTTGCTTAAGTTTAAAGTTCTTTTAAAATCCATTTCTTAATTGATTGCTACTTATCCTTTTACTATTCTTCTACCATTTAATTCTTTTATTAAAATTCATTTCAAACTTTAAAAAGTTATTTTTGTATGAAATATTTTAAAATGCAAACTTCTATTTCGTTTAAAACTTTTACGTCTGCTTTTAAGTAGAATTAGAATACAATTAAACAAAAGGATTTTTAAAAACTACTATCTAATTTTCTATTAAAATTGTTGACTTATCCTACGTTAACTCTGCAAATGCTGAAGTAATAGAAAGATTGTTTTCAGTTGAGCGACAAAATTAAGCTTTGTTTTAAGCATGATTAAATCCTACCTTAAGATTTTTAAACAAAAGTTATCTTGTGTTATGTTTAATAAAAGAGAAACTTTTAAAAAATAATGGTAAAGTAATTTAATGTTTAAGGGGAAAATATTTTGTTTGTTCTAATAAATTAAATAATTATAAAAATAATATTTTTTTAATATTATTGCATAAGTACGTAATATAGTAATAATATTTTTAATATTATGCGCAATTATATTTTAAGTTAATAGTATTTTTTTATGTTTTACATAAAAAAATTGCAAAATTTGATTGAAATCGTTCCTGTTATTCAGAAGGAAAACAACACACACAGAGACATGTAACATAACATAACGCCATCCTGTGTCCACTGTGCCTGTAACGCTAAGTTATCTAACCGATTGGATTGATAAATTAACCAGTTGGATAAGCACAATGGTACAACACAACTTTGAATCAGTTGGGTGAGCACAAGATGAGAGAAAGATAGAAAAAAAAGAAAAAATTGTTAAAGGAAAAAAAAGAGCCGATACCGCATTCAGGGATTTCCAGAGAGAATGTCATCGGTGTCAAATCTTACACGAATCTGTTCAATTTTTTTTCTGGAGTTATAACTGGGAAGAGGGGACAAGAATACTGAAACAAATTATAGGTTTAAGCACACACACACACACACACACACACACACACACACACACACACACAC
>JAOUZG010015602.1:1206493-1244396 GCA_026289955.1 Argiope argentata | reverse complement strand
ACACACACACACACACACACACACACACACACACACACACACACACATACACACACACACACACAGATTCAGAGTCATAATACACTGAAGTGACAAAAGTCATGGGATGACTGTTAATATCGGGTCGGTCCGCCTTTTGCCTGGCGAAGTGCAACAACTCGACGTGTCATGGAGTCCACAAGTCGTTGGAAGTCCTCTGCAGGAATATTGAGCCATGCTGTCTGTATAGACATCCATGATTGTAAAAGTTTGGATGGTGCAAGAGTTCGGGCACGAACGGACCTTTCGATGATGTCCCATAAATGCTCGATGGGATTCATATCGGGCGATCTAGGTGGACAGATAATGCGCTGGAATTGTCCGAAATGTTCTTCAAACCAATCGCGAACAGTTCTGGCCCGGTGACATGGCGCATTGTCATCCATGAAAATCCCATCGTTGTGTGGGCACGTGAAGTCCATGAATGGCTGCAAGTGATCTGCAAGCAGCTGAACATAACCATTTCCAGTCAATGATCGGTTCAGTTGCACCAGAGGACCGTTTCCATGCCATGTAAAAACAACCCACACCATTATGCAGCCACTGACAGTGCCTTGCTGACAGTTTGGGTCCATGGTTTCGTGGGGCATGCGCCACACTCGAACTCTACCATCAGCTCGTAACAACTGAAATCGTGACTCATCTGACCACGCCACGGTTTTCCACTGGTCTACGGACCAGTCGATATTCTCACGAGCCCAGGAGAGTCACTGCAGGCGATGTCGTGCTGTCAGTAAAGGCACTCGAGTCGGTCTTCTGCTGTCATAGCCCAAAGAAGACACATTTCGCCGCACAGTCCTATCGGACACGTCCCTCGCACATTCCACATTGATTCTTGCAGTTATTTGACGAAGTGTTGCGTGTCTATTAACACTGACCATTCTACACAGACGTCGGCGGTCTCGGTCGTTAAGTGGAGGTGGTCGCCCACCACTGCACTTAACCGAGTGTGCCGAGAGAAACTTCATACTCTCGGCACACTCTTGATACTGTGGATCTCGGAATGTTGAATTCACTAACGATATCCGCAATGGAATGACCCATGCGTCTAGCTCCAACTAACATTCCTCGTTCAAAGTCTGTTAATTCTCGTCGTGCCGCCATAAATCCCGAAAAACCTGTTCACATGAATAACTTAAACTCAAATGAAAGCTCTGGCAATCGAACTGCGCATTTATACTTTTTCGCTGCGATACTACTGCCATCTGTATATTTGCATATTGCTATCCTATGACTTTCGTCACTTCAGTGTATCTTTTAATTATAAGTCATATATCTGAAATCGATTTATAATTTCTTTTTTATTCGTTTTAGAAAAACTCATTCAAAACTATAAAAGATCTTGATTAAATTTATTGGACGCAGATTGAAAAATGGCTGAAAAATAAGACTGGCGACAAATCACAGTTCGATATTATAAACGAATAAATCCTAAACAAAAGAGAGCTGTCAGAAATCGTATTACTAAACCATTCGTCTCAAACTTCTCTGCGTGTGAAAACGCCCGGCATATTGCATTGGGCAAGAGACGAAGACGCAGACGTCAATATTTTAATTTTAATAAATTTATTCTTTCTCCACTGGATCCGAATCATGGCTCCCTCTTACCCAATCGGTTTTTATTTGCCTAAACTAAACAAATTCCAGACATCTGTTTTCGTGTTGAAGATGAAAGACGTCCACATCCACATTTTCCATCTTTTTTCCCCCGTCCCCTCGTCAGAAGGAGAAATTGTCCCATCCGCTTCCACTTCCAACTCCAAAATGAAAAGTATCGATTTTTATTTAAGTTCTTCTTTGTTTATTCCGGGATTTATTTTTGTTTCCATCTTTTTGAGTCACTCTCTCTGCTCTCCTGGCCTGATTACCTATTCTCTGTGAGTAAATATTTCAGAGCTCATTTGAGTTCGCGCATCGTGGGGCCACGCTCGCAAAAGGATGCGAGGACGCGATACACCTTTTCTTAAATAATGCACCCTTCATTCCCGTGTATGTAATTCCGAACGTATTTGCATATCCCTGGACTTTTATGCCAACTCATTGTTTTCTGTGAAGGTTGTTTATTGTTCCTGTTTGGGTGATGCCAGTGTTCGGTCTTTATTGTTTCTCTGTGTGTATTAATCTAAAAGTTTTCATTTGTTGATATGTGAAACCGGTTGGTTGAGAAGGGTTTGGTTGAAAAGTAATAATTTCGCCCCGTTTTCCATTGTTAAATAAATATTAACAAATACAAATATCTTTTGTATTTAACATCCGTTCATGAATCGTCCTTTGTATTGGGAATAAAGATACCGTATTTTTAAAATTTATGTAAGATATGATGATTTTGTGCTACATATATTTTTAAAACAGATGTATAAAAATGATTTGTGGCGTGTCTCACTAGGTGAATTCGGATACAAAGACAAATAAGGTAAAAATTGTTTAATGTTTCCCGTCCATTTTTGAAGGCCTGTTTGAAAATTGTAAATAAAAGTACTATGTTGTAAAATATGTGCAAAATGTTATGATTGCGTTGTTGGTCAAAGTAACTTTTCAAATAAAAATAATATTTCTTTTTGACATTTCAGTGTTTCCAGAAAAAATCTTATCTTACGGTTAGATATTGTCATTTATGAAGAAATTTTTAATCAAACGTGACCTATAGAATTTATTTTTTTATTTTTTACAATTCATTTTATTTGAAGAATACTTACTTTATATTTTTTATAACACTTAGAAAGAAATTTTTTTTATTCTGCCTTTTATTTTTTAATAAATTTTAAATCTCGATTTTTTTTTCAGGTAGTATTAATTAATCAATTTAAATAAAAAGGTATTCTAGTATAGAAGCTTTATGTCTTGCAAATTAAAGTTACGATTCGTTATGCTTTTCTTAAATATTTTATCTTTTATTTTTCATGAATAAAATTCCAGTCATATTGATGAATCTTTATATTTAAAATATTTTACCAAGTCTAGTGTGGGCTATTGGGTTGTGTTTATTTTGTTTAATATAAACACATTTACCTAAAAGTTTTCATTTCTTTTTCCATATTTTAACTACTACTATTTTAATGGGAATTTCAAATAAAAATATTTCATTTTGTATTTATTATAAAAAAGAAATTCTATGTTAATGTCTTATTTTGAAGTAATTCCAGAAATACTTCAAAATTGCTATCGACATTTTAAATCAGTATAATTTAACCCTTTCATTGTCAATGTATTAAGTGACACCTGACATTTAAACGGATAAATGAAGACATATATCTTAAAACAAAATGCAATCTTGTTAAAAAATGCAAAGGTTAAAGTATATATCTTGATAAGAATTTAAAAAAAACACAGGGGAAAAAACGTGAGTGAGATTACATATCTTAAAATGAAATTAACCAATTAAAAAAATGTATAGATGATAATACACAGCTTAAAAAAATGCACTGATGGCAAAAACCGCAAAGGTGAAAGTGTACACCTTGATAATAAGACAAACATATAGTAGATCAAAAACGTCTTGAGGAGAATGCCCATTTGTTTGTTTATTTGTTACTTATGGCACTTGCCATGGACAAGTTTCCCCCGCTGATACAGCAGCAGATTTAAACCGAAAGGAGCTTCTCTTGTTATTGAAGTAGCGCCAACTGGGGCCAAGAGTACGACTTAGCTACACACTCACCATATTTGCCTGCACAGTCCCTTTAACAGGGGGGCACAGTCACACAACTCACAGATAGCACAAAGAACAACCATGCCCGAACCGGGACTCGAATCCGGCACCCCCAGAACACGAGGAAGACGCGCTACCTCTGTGCCAGAAAGCCGGCGAATGCACATCTTAAAATACAATGAATACAATGGTATCAAAAAATGCATAGGCGAAAATACACATCTTTAAAAAAACGCACTGGTGTCAAGTAACAGTATACATCCTGATAATTAAACAAAGCACACAGGGGGCAAAAAACCGATTAAATAAGAATGCACAACTTAAAATAAAATGAAAGCACTGTTATCAAAAATGTGTAGGCAAAAATATTCATCTTTAAAAGAATTCATTGATGTCAAAGCAAGACAAACATGAAACTATAACCTGATAACTAAACAAACACATATAGGACAGAAAAACGACTTGCTGAGAATGCACATCTTAAAATAAAATGAATGCACTGGTATCGAAAACATATAGTTGAAAATACACATCTTTAAAAAAAATGTCCTTGGGACAAAAAAACAAAGTTGAAAATTTATATCCTGATGGTAAAATATTTTTCGTCTTTCCTGCTTTTAGTTCACTCACAGGAGGATGGGACGCTATCCCTCGGGGGATTTGAATATTTCTCAAACCCCAGTGTGAGACCGTTTGTCACCTCTCGTTTAAAAGGGGACTATGAAACCCGTTTCCTCGTTCATTTTCTTCAAATGCCTAGAAAGTAAATGATAGTAGTATAATGATTTTCCCTTAACCAACAACCAAATCTGGCAATCTGCGATAGTATTTTGATGGACGCCATCTTTTTCAAAAGCTTTAGAAAAAGCTAGATACTGAATTTTATGAATAAAATCTGACTATTATCCAGTGCGTTAGTACATGAATTTGTAATTATTAAGTTTCTGTATTAAAAAAATAGCTTGAAAAACCTGTTAGTAGACATTTGAAACAACAAAATCTACTCTTCGTAATTTGTAAATGATATAATATTTATAAAAATGTATTTTTGTTTGATCGTACCTTATGCGCTGCCTTACTTTCCAACCGATTCTGATGAAATTTGACGATTTTTTGCTTACACTTGAGCTATGGTTATAACTCTTTTTATAATTCCTGATTAAACAAGACAGCTATTTCCATTTTCAAACAATCTTTCCAAAATTATTTCTTCTGCTTCAATAACGCCCTGGATATCATCTGGTCTATAAATAAAAGCAATACATTCAACAACTAGCATATGGTATACTATAGAAGAAATCATTTGTTTGAGTAAGGATTTAGTTATAAAAACGCACAGAAAAAAAACTGATAGTATAATTAGATACTAGGAGAAAGCAAAGTAAATTTTGCTTAACAAATAAAAGAAGGAAGACAGCGCGTGATTTTGTATATAATTAAACCTTGCATAAAATAGGAATATCTTTCTTTTACCAATACCACTTCGATAAATCCATATTTAAGACTTTTTTGTAGGCTAGTTCATTTCCTCTTTGAAAAATAGTTTTATTATAACTTAGTGCAATTTATTATACCTATGATACTAAAAGAATGATTTATAAATAAACATATTTAATTAAATTTTTAAAGATTTAAATAAAAAAATAAAGAATGAAAATTTATTTATTTTTAAAGAGGATAAAGTTATTTATCAAGAAATACAAAAATATTTAAAGGAATTGAATAATATTCCTATATAAAGTATAAAATGTTTCACGTCAATTAAATTTTTGAATCCAATATGCCCATAATAGAAAGTAAAGGTATGTGAAGTCATTGAACAGAGTTTAAGGTATCCGTCTACGTCTAAAAGGCCACTTTTGGTCAAAATTCACAATTTCTTTTTCTTTTTTAAATTTAAAGAAAATTTATTTAGCTTTCTAAATCTATTATTATTTTTCTTCTACGCTTATTAGGAATGGAGATATGGAGATTTGAGTAATTCAAAGTAGTCGAAAACGAAACCGGATGTGCCAACCGGAAGTTGATATTTTTCGTCTTTTTATCAAATATCGCCCCTTAAATCATAAATTAATTCGGTTTTTTTGCCGGGTTATAACAAACTATATGCGTCACTTAAGTTTGTATTAGTTTTCAGCTCTTAATATACAAAGGATATTGTCAACAGTTGTTTCTCGAACATAGCTCACGTTTGAAAACCTCTGCTCGCTTCCTATTATATAAATATATAGTTTTTTAAGTAAATATTGCTTAGTTTGACTTCAATACTTTATTTTACTCTTTAACAAGTATTTTTAATTTAATAAATGTTTCATACACGTTCTAGTGTTAAGCAGCCCATATATGGGCAGTGTCTAACAATAAAGGGTAGTTAGTGTAAAAACCAAAGCGGACTTGCCTGTGGGAAAAAAAGTTGAAAGAGGGCAACATAAGCCTTCCAAAATACATCATTAAAATTATTAAATCAAAATACATGCAACTATACGATCAAATTTATTTTAAAAAATGCTTGCACGACAAGACTCAAAATGCTAATGAAAGCTTCATTAATCTTTTGTGGACGATTTTTCCAAAAGGTATATTTGAAGAGCTCCAGACCTTACACTTAGGATCATCAATATCAATAGTAATTTTTAATCACATACCTTATGGTCTCAACATTTTTTTCGGTACTGGGATTAACTCCTGGTAATTATAGACCGATAGACTTTCTTTCATTTGATAAAGACAGAATCGTCACATCAAAAAGGCAATCATTAAGTGCCACAAAAGTTGCCAGAAAAGAATTAAAAGCAATGAAAAAGATGAAAACATATAAAATTGTTAACAAAGAAGATGTATTCTATAAATTTGATACTTATTAAAAAAAGATAAATAAATATATTTTTCATAAAACATAAATAAAATCTTTAAATGCATTTTTTAAGAAACTTCTTTTTATAAAAATTTTGATACGCAAAACATGATATCTCAAAAAATTATGAATATTTTTGCATGAAATTTGCATGAATATTTTTACGCATGAAATTTATGCATGTTATTTATACTGTTCTAAAGGCAATGTACTAGGATTATAGTTTTAAGATGAGCAGTTTTTAGTTTAGAGCTATTTAATGTTGTTAATATGTGTGAATTTTGATAAATTTGAGTTAGAAAATAGTGGAACTGCAATAACTTTTTTATAAATGCAAATATTTCTTAGATCCTAGTTCATTGCCTTCACTAAAATTGTACAAATGTTTTATAAAAAAAGAATTTGAAAATATTGATTAGAATTTCTGCTAGGATGTTTTGCATTTTACACTAATTTTCTCTATTTTTTTTAGCTAAATTCCTCCATTTGACTAAGTTTCAAATCAAATAATACTTTTTTAATGGTATTAATCCTTATTCTGAATTGCAATGACCTAGAAAACAAAGTAAAATTTATAATTAAATGGTTTTTTCAAAAAATTTTCTCCGCACGTAGACAGATACCTTATAACATAACTTGAAGATAGATGTTATATGACTAGCTGCATATTATGACAATGGATTGAAAGAATTGCTCTGTTGTTTTTTCATGATTTTCAAATATATCCTTTGCGCCATTACTATTATATAAAATTCAAATATGTAAGACACTTACTTAAATAAATTCCCATAATTTTCATGATATACAAACTCAAATGTACTTTTGCGTTAGGGATGTAAGAAACAATAGCTAGTAATTTTCTGTGTTTTATATAAAAACCTTTCTGAGTTATAGCGATTCATAGCGGAAGAATTTTGTTTTGATGAAAACGAGACTTTCTATACAACTTCAATCAGAAAAATGTGCATTATTTTTCAGACGATAATGAAGCATCAAATATCAACATAAATTCAAATAAAAAAAATATTGGGAAATTGCAGAATCTGCAGTTTTGTGATTTTGCTGTTGAGATTACTTTATGAAAATGGCGATATCAACAATATGAGTTTTTACTCAAGAATGTAAATATTTTTTTTATTTAATGTATGCTATATCTCAAACAAAATAATATAAGATAACTTTTTGTTTATTTTCACTTGCAGAAGTTATGCAACTCAAAACCTATTTGAATGAAATGTGCATCATTATCATATAGTGAAAATTTTGAAGTGTTTTATTTTTTAAACTCACTTCAGGTATTTATTTTGTCAACCATAAATGTTAGGTTTGCCTGATTGCTTTTCTGATTATCGTTTGTTGTATTTGTAATAAATATAAATTAAAAATGTCATAGTATTTGCTGTTGTGGGTGCTATTTCAAAAATGTGAAAATGGGTTAATGGATTAAATTTTGAAAATATTTCCGCATAAAACTCGGTTATACAGAACTTTAAAATTCTATTAATAGTCTTTTTAATGTGATTAACTCCACTGCCCTGTTATATTTTCGAGAATTTTGACAGTTTTTTTTAATATTTTGTGTAATTAATTACGCAAATTGCAATAGTAATTTTTATATTTTCAATAAAATTCGTAGTGTTTTCGGTGTTTTTCATTTACTTTGTCTTGTTGCTGAAGAATAAGCGATATATATTTTTTTTCTTTTAGAAGAATTAGAAATTGAAATTGCATTTCTTAAATTAAAATAACAGTTTCAGAAGACAACATGGAGTTTTAAAATAAATTCTTCAATAGATATTTTTTAAATAATACGATGATATGCGATTTTATTCCATAAAAAGCCTTTGTTTACACAATTAAAAGCAGAGGCGTAAGGCTAATTATAATAACATACCTTTATTACCGATCACAATTTAGTACTGAAAAATTATTTGTTTTGAGAATTATAAATATCAAGTTAAGCATAAGATTTATTGAGATTAATTAAGATTATTTAAGATTTAATAAAATTTATTAATCAAAATAAAGTTTTGAGTTTCATTCCTTTAACTTTATGAGTTTTAAGCAATTTTTTTCAAATATAGGCGAGTAAACAACCGGATAGATAAAAGCTGGCAATTTCATATTGAACATTTAGAAATCCCCGT
Organism: Argiope argentata; assembly: GCA_026289955.1. Taxonomy (NCBI): domain Eukaryota; kingdom Metazoa; phylum Arthropoda; class Arachnida; order Araneae; family Araneidae; genus Argiope; species Argiope argentata. The sequence goes on along the minus strand of JAOUZG010015602.1, from coordinate 1,235,707 downwards.
GCAACACTAAGTATCAAACGGGGCTTACAGTAGAGGGCAGCACATTACATAAAGACATCACATACAGAGCGCTGGCTTTCTGGCACAGAGGTAGCGCGTCTTCCTCGTGCTCTGGGAGTCCCGGTTCGGGCATGGTTGTTCTTCTGTGTGCTTACTATCTGTGAGATGTGTGGATTCGTCCCCGAATGAAAAGAGGGAGTAAAATGTGATGGTTGTGTAGTTACGTCGTACTCTTTGGCCCTAGCTGGTGCTACTTCAAAAACAAGAGAGGCTCATTCGGCTTAAAATTGCTGATGGTTGTCAGCTTGCTTGTCCATAATAAGTGCCCTTAGTAACAACAACAACAACGTGTCTAAATTATCCCCATACCCCTGCTGCAATTTCAGAAGTTTTTGGATCCCGGGTAATCTTAATCTTCGAAACGTATAAAATTCTTGAGATCTTTCTTGGGCTCCTTTGTTGATTTCGGTGGTTTCTTTTTGTATACAGATAAAAATTATATTCTCAAAATCCATTTAGGAATATTCCGCTTTAAGTATTGAAACTATGCATAAGCTTCAACATTATACCAAAATCAAAAACTCCCAGAAATGAAAAAAAGAAGAAAAAAAGACATGCTCTCTCCGAACATCGACGGAGAATCCGGGACGCTATTCTGACTCGGATGGATAGATTGAAAACTGGAACAAAACTAGACCAAACGAGAGGAACGAAAAAGAAGTGGGGGTGGGAGGAAAAATCCACCAATAAAAACAAAGAACAAAACTCGGGAATCTACTTCCTGAACCTTCTTCCCTGCCTTATCCTTCTCCCTCCCCCCATATCTCAGTTACAAGGTTCCCTAATCACATTCCCCAGTTTCTGGAGGCTGGAGGAAAGGGGGAGGCGTAAAATTGGAGGGGGTGGAGGGAGGCAAAAAGTCAGGGGAGGGATTGTCCCTCACAATACTGCACAGAGTCACCAGGAGTCGTCACGGCCTGCGAAAAAGTCTGCAGCTATAAATCAAGTTGAGTCCAATCGAAGACAGCGACAGAAGAGGGGATAAGTCGGGAGAGCGAGGAGGGGGATAAATTTTGAAAATAGGGGGTAGGTATATGAGAGAAAAGAGAAGGAATCGATTTCTGTTCGTCTCTTAACACCCTTTTCTTATAGGCCTCCCACCATTTTAGCCAAGCGATATATGTCTTCGGCGATAACTACGGAAAGTGGTGCGAGCAGCGACGGGGGATTTGGACAATTCAAGACTTTACTTCCAGATGGGGATTGTTGTTCTGAGTTGTTGTTTTTTCAGTCAGGTTTCTGTTGAGTTTTGAAGAAGAAATCAGTCTTTTCTTTCATTTCTTCTTCTTTTGACTGAAGAATCATTCGACAAAATGCATTTGGATTACTGCTTCAGATAATAGACCCCCAGTTTTTATATGAATGGACATGTTATCTCTCTTCGATTCCTTAATAACTTGAGGAAGTTTGAGTTAGTTTCTTTTGTCTTAGTTTGGTCTCTAATATTCGTTTTATGTCAGCTAATTTAGTTGATAATTTTAAGGTGATGGTGCAGCAAAAGTAAATGGCACTCAGAATTAATATGTTATTTTTTTCCTCTTTTAGTTATCAGCGTTGATTTAGAGAGAATTAATAACGCCTGTTGAATAATATTTTTATCGCTTATTCATTTCGTTTCAAAAAGATTCGTTTCACTTCAAAACGATCGTAATCACAATAATTTTACTAATACTGCGTATTCAAAACACCCCCTAAAATTGGCTCTCATTCTCCAACACTACATTAAGGAGTTAACTCATATTCAGTCACATGGAAAAAGTTAACATTGCAAAGTTATCTAACACCTAATTGCATATTGTTTTATGCTACGCTGTGGTAGAAATTCTTATTCACCTTTCACAATTTGTGCAATGGATTCTAAAATTAATTGTAATGCCCACTTGCCATATGCACCAAATGAGCACAAGTTGACTTTTTGAAACGAAATTTATTCGCATTAATACAATACATTTTAGAAAGAAACGAAACATGTAAATGTATTGACATTTCATATGACTCTGTAAAGACTTGAGGGACTAATATTTGCCAACCACCGTAGAAGAATCGTTTTTGACCACCAGATGACGCGGAGCCGAGAGGAATTGGGGGAAAGATCAGTTTGTTCGAGTCGCCAGGATGATGTATTGGCTCTTTAGTAATGAACTCTATTTTCTGCTGTTAATTGTGCGGTGTGTTTGTTTTTTGCGATATCATGCTGTCCTGTGTTGTGATATCGTAAAGAAAAACTAAAAAAATGCTAAAACTTGGTGTACATTCTTTTAGCTTCAGTACAATTCACTTGAATCTGAATCTCTTTCCATCTATTTAGTACTGAGTGCTCAGTTTTACATTACTGCATACATTTTTTCATGCAATACCTACCTTCTTTTTCGTGCTATTTCGAGTCAGAAAGTTTACATCATTCAAGTTTGTTACGAAGATCCAGGATAGCCTGATATATATTGGGTACTCTTAGCTGCAATACAAAGTGATTATTTGTTTGTATCCTGTAAATAGGATTTTTTACTACATTCTCCAAGATAGTGGTCGCTATATTTAGGAATTAGACGCAGAATACATCATAAATGAGTGGTCCCTGGACATATATCTAGCTATCTTTCACAATCAATTTTAAGAATTCCGATATTCAGTAATCATTTTATGGAACATATGGAACAATCACAAAATTCAATCGTACTCAGTGAGTGCATCATATTTCACTTTTTGTCTCTGGAAAATGTTTTAGAAAGCTGTTTATAAAATTTTCCAAGTGTGGGAGTCCAAATAGAAAGGAAATCAATTAAAGACTGAAAAAAAAACCCTTTTAATTATGTAATATAAAAATCAATATATTAATTTAAATTTCTATCGGTTTTGTTTTATACCTTCCTTATAATACCAATACGTAGCAAAAAAAAATCAGCCAATGAATATATATATTTGTATATATACTATCTTTCATGAAAACTCTAGTCGGCGTCCTGACACAGAGGAAGTGTGTCTTTCTCATGATCGGGGTGTCCTTGGTCCGAATCCCGGCTAGGGCATGGTTGTTCTTCTGTGAATTGTGTGAATGTGCTCCCCTGTAAAAAGGGTCTGTGAAAGCGAATGTGATAAATTTGTCATCCCCATATGAGCTAGAAGTCAGACTTATGACCTCGGGGGCTTAAGGGTCCATACCTCAGAAGCTACTGCACCCTTTCTTTCCGTTGTAAAGCGTACACGAGATCATCAAAAAGAAAAAAATAGGAATCTATATCTTTAGTCTTCTTTATAACTGAGAAACAATAACCAATCATGTTTAAAATAGTCAATCTAATATAGTCAAATCTCAAATGAAAGAACGTCTATAGAAAAAAAAAATCTAATCTATATTATTAGCTTGCATTATAATCAAAAGAAATAACCACGGTGTAATAACTGTGCACGCCAGACATAAATACTTTCAAATTTTACCTTTAGAGCTCATTATTGATTATATATACACTGAATTGATAAAAGTCATTGGATGACTGTTAATATCGTGCCGGTCCTCCTTTTGCCCGGAGAAGTGCAAAAACTCGACGTGTCATGGAGTCCACAAGTCGTTGGAAGTCCTCTGCAGGAATATTGAGCCATGCTGTCTGTATAGACGTCCATAATTGTGAAAGTGTGGATGGTGCAGAAGTTTGGGCACGAACGGACCTTTCGATGATGTCCCATAAATGCTCGATGGGATTCATATCGGGCGATCTAGTTGGCCAGATCAACCGCTGGAATCGTTCGGAATGTTCTTCAAACCAATCTCGAGCAGTTCTGGCCCGATGACGGGGCCCATTGTCATCCATAAAAATCCCATCGTTGTGTGGGTACGTGAAGTCCATGAATGGATGCAAGTGATCTGCAAGCAGCTGAACATAACCATTTCCAGCCAATGATCGGTTCACTTGCACCAGAGGACCGAGTCCGTGCCATGTAAAAACAGCCCACACCATTATGCAGCCGCCACCAGCTTGAACAGTGCCTTGCAGACAATTTGGGTCCAGGGCTTCGTGGGGTCTGCGCCGCACTCGAACTCTACCATCAGCTCGTAACACTGAAATCGTGATTCATCTGACCACGCCAAATTTTTCCACTGGTCTAGGGACCAGTCGATATGCTCACGAGCCCAGGAGAGTCGCTGCAATAAAGGCACTCGAGTCGGTCTTCTGCTGTCATAGCCCAAGAAAGACAAATTTCGCCGCACAGTCCTATCGGACACGTCCCTCGTACGTCCCACATTGATTCCTGCAGTTATTTGACGAAGTGCTGCGTGTCTATTAACATTGACCATTCTACACAGACGTCGGTGGTGTCGGTCGTTAAGTGCAGGTGGTCGCCCACCGCGCTGTCCATGATGGGATGGGATGCCTGAAATTTCATACTCTCGGCACACTCTTGATACTGTGGATCTCGGAATGTCGAATTCAATAACGATATCCGCAATGGAATGACCCATGCGTCTAGCTCCAACTAACATTCCACGTTTAAAGTCTGTTAATTCTCGTCGCGCCGCCATAAATCACGAAAAACCTTTTCATATGAATAACTTGAACACAAATTAAAGCTCTGCAAAACGAACTGCGCATTTATACTTTTTCGCTGCGATACTACTGCCATCTGTATATTTGCATATTGCTATCCCATGACTTTTGTCACTTCAGTGTATATTTGATTGAATATGAAATATATTATTTACAATTGTAGATTACCTTTCAGGTTATAACTAATTAATAAAGACCCAGACTTCTCCCTTGAGCTCCTACAAAACACGCCCACACTCCTCTTCGAGACTCTCCAAAGTTACTCATAGCTTCTACCCCCCGTTCAACTGTTCTTCCACTATTCACTTCACATCCTTTCGAGGACGGACGGAACAGTTCCGTGATGGTAAGTGACACACAAGGTTTATATATAAATATTTATATGTATAATAATATATCTTAAATGAAAGAATTTCTATAAAAAAGAATTAAATGGGAATCTAATTATTAGATTTAACCAAGAGATCTTATAGACAAGACATTATCATCATTTTTAGGCATTACAATCAAGAAAAAAAAATCAAAAATGAGAATCTTGTATTATTTTTCATCTCGAATGATAACTTTATTAACAAAAGAACTCTATATTTATTCAAATAATCTAATAAATTCCCTTATGATAAGACTTTCATTTTTTAAAAAATTAAGTTAAATCAACCAGAAATCATTTGACTTAAACAACATGTGGAGGATAAGATTTTGAATTACAATATTTCGTGTGTGATTGAATGCTTTGTCATAAGTTGGCTAAACTAAAAATAAAGACCCGCTAATCGCACCACAAAAAAGAAATCACAATCTCCGTTGAAGTTTGTACCATTGTCATAATACAATCACTCAAAAATCATGAAGAGCGGGGGGGGGGGGAATAAAAACTGTCCATCAAGTCTTCCATCATTCTTGGATATACCTCCTTTTCTTGATGACGCCATTAATCACCCAAAACCGACATTCAGTCAAAGATGCCATCAGAATTCAACCCTGTTTCGGTCTTCCAGAGAAACACTCACGACCTTTTTTTCTTTCATATCCTCCCCAGAAGAAGGAATGGGGTCTCACAGATAGATGCGTTTTCTTCCAGAAATATTAGGGGAAGAATATTACTTCACGTAGAGAGAGGGGGGGACGACAAATGGAGCCGGTCACAAAAAAGGGCCGGCGCAGATTCATATTTTGTTCCGGCGTACCCTTGACTCTGGGCCTTAAATGACTCCTTTGACACCAAAGGCCGTCGTTTGTCATCGCGATGAAACGGACGGCGGACATCTTCATTTGTTGGCTATCTTCTCGATCCGCGGACCATTCCAGGACCATTTTTGGGCAGGTACTTGTTCTCTACTATAGAAACGAAAAAAAAAAAAATACAAATTAATATATTCGTATAAAAAATTATTAAGTACTTGATATGTGAAACAAAAGCATGACATATTTATTTATCATATAATTGTTTATCATTATAAGTATTTAATTGTTTGCCTTCTTTATTTTTTTATATTTTTTATAATCATGCTCTTGATTATAAATATCCAATTCTTATATTCATGCTCTTTTATATTCAATAATTTGTTTTTACCCGTAACTTCGTACGCATGGAAAAGCACACAACTAACCTAAAAACTATTTATTTACAGTGCGTACCTGAAATAAAGCAAAACCGCAAATCAAGTCCGCATTTCTTTAAAATCAAACCAATTCATATTATTTAACAATCGAGGTTGAAATAGTTACAACGGTATTATACACATATCTTTTAGACTTTTAATTAAAATGAAAACACAGTTGTTAACTGTACATGTGCGAATTTTCAGCGGTAATCGATGCAACGCAAATGCGTGAATTTTCTACACCAGTTGGGGTAACTCAATAAAGATTAGAAATTTTTAATTTTCTTTATTCTGTTTTATTTTAATTCAAAAGTACTTCAAAAGGAATCCAAAAAATCTCTGAATTATCAAGATTTAACTTTGAATGCATTAAACACTAAGAAAATAAACAGAATCGTTTGAAATAACCAGCCGAAAACATGTCTAGCATAACCTAATTTGCGTGGGGAAAAAACAAACTGAATTCGTTTGTAATTTGACGGCGGGGAAATGAAGATTTTTGGCGAGAAAGTTAGTATTTAATTAATTAATAAAAAATTAATGAATTAATATTTGAAAAAAAAACTGTTGTAACATCAAATGTTATCCACTAAAAGTTATAAAAAAAATTACATTGACTTGATTAGATGAATAAACAGTATTTTATTAACAATAGAAAATTTGTAACGTGTGCAAAATGAATAGTCCATGGTCCTTCACAAAATACAAACATGAGAAAAACTAACTAAAATCTTTCCTCATGTGAATCGTTTAGATATAGCTTCATATTGTTAGAATAAAAGCAAGCCGTGTTATTTTAATTTTGATGCCAAAGTTTCGTTTATTGCTTATATGAACTTTTTTAGTTATGGAGCCTAGTCCCATGACGTCGTAGGATTATCAAAAATAAAATGTACGCTTTGTCTATCTTCTAAAGTATAAGCTATTGTAAACTCACTTTGGTATTCGTCTTATAAATTACACCGACATTAAACAGAAGAATTTTTCTTTAGCTTTCAACAATAAAAAAATAAACACAACATTGAATATTTGACGAAACAATGAAAATGACACACACATACCACATACACAGGCATACACACTCACACACACATACCACATACACAGGCATACACACTCACACACACATACTATACACACAGAGACACACTCGCTCACATGCAGGTACACACACATACACACTGGTACACACACATTACAGAGGCACACACACTGACATTCAAGTACACACATGCACGCATACTCACAGAGAGGCACACACACACAGACACATACATTCATCTCATATATATTAGTAGACAGGATTAATTTCATTTTATTAATAGCTTCCTGTCTCTTCGCTGGGAATATTTATCGTTATAAATTCCAATTAAACCTTTTGTGCATAAACTGGTGCTCATTCTCAATAAAATATTTTCAACTATTAAATAGCGAGCAATATTTCAGCGACATTATTTTAATGGCTTTATACCTGCTATGTTTATTGTGTATATATATCTTCCTAATGGATTCAAATTCCACGACCTTCATAGAGCCATTAAACTTGAGAGTCTGGATTAATCTGTCGCAATTTTACCATTCTCTTTTGTGGTTATTTCTCTATTGTGATTTTATGATTATTAATTCATTGGGCCAGTTATGAAGAACATTGTCAACATTTTTTTTCATGGAAGTAGATTATATCATTAAATGTTTGATCAAGCAATGAAATTGGCACAACTCAGCCAAAAAAAGATTTGTTATAATTAAAGTTCAACTTTGAAATGATCAAGGAAAACTACTGGACCAAATGTTTTCTAAATTAGCTAAATTAGCATGGGAATTTTTTTCCGCCAAATAAAGTTCAAAAACTCACCACCAATGAAGAAAGGGCGTTGTATGCAAAGTTGTTAAGCATAATTGTACATGAAGGAAGACATTGGTTTAAAATGTGTCCAATCTTTTCTGAAACGTGCTACAGAGCATGTTTAATGTGACGTCAACCAATTTCTGAAAGAAAGCCAAATTACATCACTACATTCTCAACAGTAGTCTTAGACTATCAGGAGGAATGTTACGCACTAGTTGGTGCAGCTCATTTCCACCAAATTTTTTCAGATTATCACCATAAACAATGCTTATTGAGATAACACACATTGAACATGCTTTGCAAACGCGTTTCACAGATGACAAAATACATTTCAAGCCGGTATCTTATTTTGTTTAACAATATTGCTTACAGCGCCGTTTCTTCCCTAGTAATGAGGGGGTTTTTTGGCTGGAAAGAACTTTTTTCGTTTTTAACTATTACCAAGTTTGATAACATTTGGTCCATCATTTTTCCTTTTTAAGATCATTTCAAAGTGGAACTTTTATTATAATCACTTTGTATATGCGACAACTAAATTGATACAATTTTTTAAAGTCTAAACTTAAAAATAATTTAATATTAGTTTTTTTTTGAAATGTTAATTAATGAGTTTATCACAAAAAACTTATTATTTATTAGTTTTTAATTAATTAAAGCTCCTATTCTATCGATTCACTGGGCATGTTCCCAACTTCTAAAATATATATGTGCCAAATTTGGTAGTATATGTTCCAAATTAAAGTCGATTTCACATCATCATAGCCATTAAAAATGTAACCTTTTAATAAGTTTTGCATGGAAAGAAATAATGGAAATCTGAAGGAGCATGTTCAGGTTCATAGTTAATAAGATTACATCAGCCAATAATGATTATCAGTTTTGGATAGAGACTAAAGAGTGTAAGACTTACCATTGATAGATGATGATTACAATATACTCATTCTGACACTGTTCCTGAACTGCACTGTAGATAAAACTTTGTTTGATAAATGTTCGAATACAGTTTGGATCAAGCGGTAGTTTTATGTTAAAAATTCAAAACGAAGTATTCCTTCATAATCCTACCAAATTGACTGCATAGTTTTTTTATCAAGTAAAAACATGATACTTTTTTTGGTTTGAGGTTTTTGAAGCCTCAAAAGACGTAGGCAACATATTGGTGATTCATTGCCTTTGATTCATCATTTTTTTTATTTTTATTTATTTATTATTTGCTTTTAGGATTATTAGGAAATAATTGAGAATGTTGTCAAATTTTGCGATTTATCGTTAATAAAATCATTCAAAAATGGAAATTTAATTTATAATCAGTTGAAATAACTAAGTCAAAGGTAAAGTTGTTATATTATTTTTGTGGTTAAAATTTCTTTATCATGTGAGAACATGATATTGTATTGGTTTGAGGTATTTGAAGGCATAAAATGGGAGGGCGGAAAATTTGTGATTTTTCTTTTTTGGAGCATCGATTTTCAGCTTTCAAGGTTATTAGAAAATGGTGAAGATCGTCGTCTAATTTTCGATTTATTCTCTACAAAAATTAACATCTTTACGGAATGTCTGCCACTTATCCGATTCTTGATATATCTTTGGTCTTTTGGTAATTACAGGATTATTAAAACCTGTTTAAACTGACTAGTGGCTTTAATTAATTAAGACAAACAATGCGGAAACTAATATTGTTCTCACATGATAACATGAAATTTGAGATAGCAGTTTGGAATTTTAATTTAATTTAATTTATTTATTTGCGTGTTTGTGAATCTTAGTATTTGATGTTGCCTGGATTTTTTCGTCCTGCTTCATTTACTGTCATTTTCGATTAATGCTGCCCTTTTTTGGATAATTCCACTAAAAACTGATCCAAGCCTTCTTTTTGGCACTAATAAATTGTTTCAGAGATTTAACAGTTTAATGCTGCTTTAGAAACTATTTGTAGATACTGGATAATAATTTCAAGTCAATTTTCCATAAATCGAGTTTCTTAATGTAGCAAGGTTTTGTAATATAATTATAAATGAATCTATGCAGTATATTTAGCTTATTTACTATTCTGAAATGCTGTGCATTGATTATATAAATCAATAATGACCGTGATATGACTTCCAGAAACTGTAATTGGAAGACCCGCTCGTTTCACATTTTTCAGTGAAAATTCACCAGGACAATATTTCTAAACCAATTTTATATTTCCTTTCATACAAGATTTCATTCGCATATATGAGATATACCTTCTCGTATAATTGTAATGCTTGTCTTTTTTTTTCTTTTAATTCTCGTCTTTTTTTTATTGTCTTTTTTTTAAATAATATGATAAAATATTTAATACGATAAAATATATAAATATAGATAAAATATATACGATAAAATATATAAATATAGATAAAATATATACGATAAAATATATACGACAAAATATATAAATATAAATAAAATATATACGATAAAATATATAAATATAGATAAAATATATACGATAAAATATATAAATATAGATAAAATATATACGATAAAATATATAAATATAGATAAAACATATACGATAAAATATATAAAATATGTAATACTTAAGTTTTTCTAATCAATTTTAAAGTGGAATAAAAGCGAAACCTAATAACAAATCGTTACGATTTTTTGAATTAAGTTTAATTAAAGGTTCTAACAAATAGAAAACAATGTAATTGAATATATTGAAGAAACAAAAGTATGTGCTAAAACTGTTTATTAAAAAAAGGCTCAATAATTTTGTTGCCAGATGAATATATACCTCTTTTAATATTAGCCTTCTTTAACGCAAAATTCGAAAAACATTTCTAGGCTGTAGCAAAAATCAGACACCAATTTTTTTCTAGATTAATTATTTTTTTTGGTTAAAGCATTATCAAAAAATGAACGGCAATCACGAAGTTTTCTTCGCAGTAATATAAATAAAAACTAATAAACAGACATATATCAACGATTTTTTTTATGTCAGCATCGCAAGCAAAGGAAGCAATTAATCTTTGTCAATTTCCAGAAAAAAAATCCCTCGTAATTAAAATGTGATGTCAGCATTCGAAGAGTGGGGCAATGACTATGAGGCATTCATGACTTAATTTAGCAGAAGGAACATGACTATATTCCCCCAGCATTGGGCTGGTAAGAAAAAGTTTGTTCACGATTGGCTGGAGGCCCCGTCAAATTCCAAGAGTTAAAAAGTCCGTTGTCTCGGTGATTGATGTCCTACTTAGCCATTGGTAAACAGACAACCGATAAAAAAAACAACTGCTGCTTTTTCTTATTGCATTATACAGGGATATAAAAGGGACTCCTTTTTTTCAAAATTAGAATTGACCTTTTTATTAGAATTAGCCTCATTTGTTGTATACAACTATTATAAAAACCAGTGGTAGTGGTCTCTCCAAAAGTTTCCCGTACAGTCTTTATAAAGTCGTTATACCAGAAAACATTAATAGGGGCTATTGGCGTACAATAATTACAAAATATTGACTTTTATTATTAATTTACTATTTTTACCGAAAATAAAGTGTAATCGAGAAATTAATTACTTGTATACGGTTAATGGCATACAAAAACTGAATTTGTGTTTAAGATGCTTTTTTTCAATTATTTGAAACAAATATCTTACTTAGATCTGCACTTATAGTCATAAAATCACATATTAAATTTGATATGTTTAAGATATTGCGTTTTTTTTTTTGTTATTGTTTCTTAAAGCACAAATCTATAAACCATCAAACATTGCTGGATTTTGCTCTGAAATGAGAAAAATATAGAGTATAGATATTAATCCCATGTATCGAATTTTATATTAATGGTTTATCATTTTAGCTATCGTGTTAAATTATATTTGAACAATCGGTCAAATGGATTTCTTTTGAATGGGCTTGCTCAAAAATTAAAAAAAAATCTACAAATCTGGTAATAATACATCATATTCTATTCATCTATATGTATGCGATTTTAGTTATCTTTGGCACAGGCAGAAGGACATTTACAAAAAATGTGTCTTTCGGACTCAGAGATGAAAAAGACTGGATTATTAGGCTGTGGTACACTATAAGGATCTTTCGTAAGATTATTAGTAATTATAATGTTGTTGTTGTTACTAATGGCACTTGCCCTGTACAAGCCCTCCGCTGATACAGCTGCAGATTTAAGCCGAAAAGAGCGTCTCTTGTTTTTGAAGTAGCGCCAACTAGGCCCAAGAATACGACTTATACGACGACAAGAATACGAATACACATTCAAAACAATTGCTTGCACAATCCTTTTCTACAAGGGGCACAGCCACACATCTCACAGATAGCACACAGAAGAACAACTATGCCCGAGTCAGAATTCGAACTCGGAACTCCCAGAACACTAGGAAGACGCCCTGCCTCTGTGCCAGAAAACCGAAAGTCATTTTTTTAAATTATAGTTTCATAACTACAGTTCGTAATTATTGAGATTAATATTATAAAAACATTTTTATTGAAGAATATGCGAGAATGTTTCGGATTGAAAACTCCCGCCGGTTAAATATCGCTGTTTTCTACGTTGAAGCAATTAAATGTATAAAATAAAGTTTGAACAGTAAGGCAATGCATACCCGAAATGATCAGATTAGAAAAAGCATTCGAATACTGCATGTGTTATTTATCTATCAAAATTTGAAATATATGGTTTAAATATGGAGTTTAAAATATTTTTGAAAAATAAATATTTAATAAATATTTATATTTTTGAAAAACAAATATTTAATAAATATTTTAATCATCATTAATACCAAATAATCAACTGTTTATCAAAGTCATCTGACAAATTAATGAGAGTATTTGTTGTGACGTAGGTGCTTTCGTAGCCATCTGCGCGGGCACTTGCGTTGGCTTGGTGAGTGTGAAGTTAAAGCGAGGAGTGTGAGCGAGAGTTGAAGAGATTGTGCTCGTGAAAAATAAACAGTTTTGTTTTGAAGCTTGTGTTTGCTTGAGTATGTAGACCACACCCCGGTTACACAATTGTGGTAGTACATGATCCCACAGTATTATTAATATAGTATCGTATAATTAATGTTTTTTATTATATGCTAATAATAAATAAAAGAAATAATTTGACAAATGCAAATTATAAAAGATGTAACTTTAGAAAATCCTCAGAGTCTTTTCCCTAGAGTGAGAGTCAGAGGGAGTCAGGCCACGGTGGCTTGGTGGTAATGACCTCGCTCCTGAACCGTATTGTTTCAGGTTTGAAGCCAAATTCCATCGAAAGATATTTTCTTTAAATTCTTGAGGCTCAATTATAAGTATATCAATAGATAGAGGGAGATGAGTTGACGATGGCATATTTCCTCATGATTATGCTTTTTCATCCCAGGTTGGAAATATCTAACAGCAGTCGACCATAACAAATCCTGTCGATAGTGTTGCGTTCAGTATTGGTCATGTGGATAAGACGAACGATCTTCAAAGAAAGAATATCATTCTTGAGGAAATTGATGATGAAAACAAGGCATTGATCCCTTATGATGTTTCGATTGTGATCCACTTTGATCTTCCCAGCAGTTATATAAACAAATAAAATCAACAATGGGTCATTTATATTGTCACGAAGACTGAATTAAAGACACGGATAGCTAGAAACAATTGCGTTTATCAGCACCAAGCAACTCGCCGGAGAGCAGAATGAAGAACTGAGCAGAACTCAGCATTTATACACCTGGAGAACATTCGAGAATCATCTCCCTCGAACGGTAAAGAATGTTCTGGAATCATCTTGATTTTAGAGAGATAATAAGAACCATTTAAAATTAAAATTCCAGTCTGGTTAAAATGCTTTGGCCGGGAATCGAACCAGGGACAGTCCAATGCTCTGACAATCGTTCTATGGGGAATTATGGCGGCCTTTCTTTTTGTGGCAATATGATCAACAGTTGGGAAGAGACACTTGAGAGTAAATGCTTATCTGGACATTGTCTAAAATTCTCTGCTTTCTACAGTCTGATAAAAGATGAATTTCAGGTGAGATGTTTCTCTGATTTATTAAACCAAATATTTGCTGCTAGAGTCTGTACAATCTGAGGGAACTCAATATCACAAACATTCACTGGTAACGTCCATTTTAATTTGTAATAAATAATTTAATTTGACCCTTTTGCCGGTTTGCACGTACGCCGTACGTGCATCGATTTATCGAACTTTGATAGTTATAAACAAAAAATAAATCGTTCATAACAATTAAAATTCAATAGTAAGATGAATTCGAATACGAAGATAAGCCAAGTATTCCATGGATTTTCAATTGAATCAAAATAAGAAAATACTCCCAAAATAGAAGCGTCATCTTATTAGATAGTAAAGAAAATAAACCGTCTAAAGGGTTAAATAAATACTGAAATCTCTGCTTTTATGGCCGTGGTGAATTGATGGTTAGGTCTTAGCTGGTGAGCCGTAGGGTTTCAAGTTTGACACACGATACCACCGAAAAACTGTCGTGTAGGAGGATATGTTTAACGTTAAATCTTTCAGGTAGAAAAGACATATCGCTGATGTGGTGTTGTATGGAGAGAGGAGTGCCCGCACAGGCGTCGTTGTCGTCATCTGATAGCAGTTCAAAATGATAGGGTTCGTCCCAAAATAGCCTTAGTGTTGCTTCACAACGATACTCTAATGTAACTAAACTGAACTAAAAACCCCGAGTCTTTTATGCGGAATTGTTCGGAGTAAAAATAATTGGAAAGAATTAATTACCAAGTTAATAATTCTCTATTCATTTGGGAAATCAGTTCCCAATAATGATGGTTTCTCTAATATTTCAATTTTCTGATGTTCTTTTAAAATTGGCATAGTTGAAAAAACAAATGTTTATAAGATGTCTTTTTTGTTAATTAAATATGCATTTAAACGTCCTTAGTTGTTTGAATTATTATTAAAGAATACAATTCAAAGTGATTTTAGGAATTTTATTTTTACCACCAGCAAAACATAAAAAGAATGGCAATAAATCGCGATTGAAGGAGTACTGAACCCAAACTTTCAGAAATGTCATTACAACGTCACTCATCAACTTCTTTTATCCTATATGTTTTCAGACCCCCCCCCCCCCGTTCCTCCTGGCGAACATCAAGGCAAACTCATTTTGCCTCATCCGAACATCCTGAACAAATTTTCCAACACTTTTTTCCCTCATCCCTGAGCATCAAGGAAACAAAATCCGGCTTTCGGACACTCACTACGGCTACCCCTATGACAAGCCCTTAAGCCCGCTGATGACCACCGGAAGCCGAATGACCATCTCTTCGGAGCAAATAGCGGATAAAACGTTGACCACCTCTCCCCCGAACACCCAATCACATAATCATTACCAATACCTTTTTATCCGACTGACCAATCGGCGCTGGCCATTTCAAACTAGAATGTTATGGTCATTACATACCCGTGCACAAGCATCGGGTAATTTTCCGCCCGGATCCAGTTATCCTTGCTCACAAAATGCCCGAAGAAATTTCCACTCGTAACGAGGAAAAACTTCATTACTGCTGGCTCTTTTTATCTGGCGCGGTTGCCGCCAAGATATTCTCTTCCTTGGCCGCCTTCTCCTTTTTTGTCTGTTTTTTATTTTTGTCTGAGCCTTTTTCGCCACTTTGTTTACTTTTCAGAATGTTTTCGTTGGGAAAAGGCTGAAGGAATATAGTGATAAATGGCTTAAGTCCTTTTTTTTTCTGAAAAATTTATCAATTTAATTTGCAGTACTTAAGTAGCATATTTGAGCTTTGTACTTTTAGCAACTGGTTGTTTATGAGAAAAGCCATTCTATTGGAGGTTTATCGTTAAGGCTTCAGATTTGATTCGATGGGTTGAAAATTCAGAAATTCGGTTCAAACAAAGATATACATAATATAACCCCATACATCCATCATCTTAAGGCCAGTAACACTTAGTTATCTAACCAGTTGGATGAGCACAAATGGAAGGAAGACATGAAAATATAATGAAAAATTAAAAGAAAGAAAGAGACGACAAAACATCCAGGGATCTTCAGAGAGAATTGCATTGGTGTCGAATCCTATACGACTCTTCAATTTTTGCTGAAGTAAAAACTGGATGATAATCACAAAAATAATTAAAAGAATGGTAGCCATAGGTTGAACTTGAAAGGAAATGAAATTATTAACTGAAAAGGAAAAATTGATAAATTATATGGAGAATATCTGCATGACAAGTATAAGCATATTGTTACAAGCGGGCAAACACCGCGAAAGGGAGAGGGTTTGGTGACGGCTGACAAAGAGCTGGGCTGGTTTGGCGAAAGGAATAGTATGGTAACCGCCGAATCGCTCGCGGTGATTTTCGCAGCTTCGCGTGTTTGCTCTTTCGGCTTTATAAGAGACGGGTTGCCACAACTTGGCAGAATTCCTTTTGAAAGAGTGGCGTCTCGCTAGACTAGTGGATTACTTTTCTCGCTTATTATTAGTGAGCTTTGTTTACGTTTGCTGATAACGTTGCATATTTGAGCTCGCTGTGATTTACTGCTTGTTGTGCTATACGATAGCTGTTTTGCAGTCTGTGTTTATTGTGCTTAAGGCTTGTATTTACGCTGTTAGTGACTGTTGATTGCTGGATTGTTTTTACCTGAATTTTTACTTTTTCAAGTCATCCTGTATATACCTGTAAATAGCTGAAAATAAATTTGTTTGTGCTATTCCTCAAATAAAGTCCATTCAATCCGAACCCGCTACGCTAAAAACGTAACAACTGATGTCAGAAGTGGAGTTGAATGGTGAAGACTAGAGCGATGGAGGAAGCAGATAAAACAAAATTCGAACAACTTTTTACTTTCATTTAAAAAATGAAAGAATCTGATTGACCGGATATAATAGATGAACTGTGTTTAACTGGAGTCTCCTTATTGGAAATAACTGTATATTGGTATCATAACATATGCTTCTAAACAGTGCCCATATGATAGAAACAACTGTGTGTTAGAATCGTAACATATGCTCCAAGACAGTGTCCATATATTGGAAACAACTGTAAATTTGAACTTCAATATAAGCTATTCTAATGTCCATGAAAGAAGGCGTCTTCTGGTGTCGGCATTGGAAAAATTTGATTTAATAATTAGGAAAAAAGAATGGTAAAAACACAAATGACAAAAAACCCCGCAAACCTCCCCTCAAAGAAGAATGCTTCAATTATCTTATTTTAACAGACACCACTAAAAAAGAAAGATTTTAGTTAATTATATTTGTCCCGTTGTAAAACAATATCAGAGCTATTAAGAGATGGATTTCATAATTTGGAACCGAGATCAGATGACGTGGACGACACCTGAGCTGGTACCTTCCTCTCCACACCACACCACATCAGCTGGAGGACATTTATCTCTGAAGAATTTAACGTACAACAGAACCCTTTACACGACGGTTCTTCTGTGGAATCGGTTTTGAAACTGAAACCGTCCGTCTTACAAGTCGAGACTTCATTATCAGGCCACCACAGCCCTAACAAACATAGAGATTACAGTATTTATTTAAATTAAATTATTTATTACAAAATAGAGTGGACGTTACCAGTTGATGTTTAAACATTTTCAAATTAGAGAGGACTCCACCAGTTGGTGTTTAAACATTCCCAAACTAGAGTGGTTGCTACCAGTTGATGTTTAAACCTTCTCAAATTAGA
Source organism: Argiope argentata (assembly GCA_026289955.1). NCBI lineage: Eukaryota > Metazoa > Arthropoda > Arachnida > Araneae > Araneidae > Argiope > Argiope argentata. The sequence continues at coordinate 1,217,994 of JAOUZG010015602.1, read as the reverse complement.
GCGGACGCAACCAGTTGGTGTTTGTGATGTAGAGCTCCCCCGGATTATACTTTAGAACTTTAGCAGCCATCTTTGTTTTAATAAATCCGATATTCCCCTTATCTCAAATTCACCTTTTATCAGACTGGTGAAAGCAGAGAATTCTAAACAATGCCCAGTTAGGCATTTACTCTCAAGTGTCTCTCCCCAACTGTTGATCATATAAATGACCAACTGTTGATTTTATTCACATGTGTAACTGCAGGGAAGATTAAAATTGATCACTATCGAAAAATTATAAGGGAACAAGGTGGGTTTTCTTTCAAAGTTCTCTTTTCTTGAAGATCGCTCGTCTTATCCACGGTTGTGGATGTTTTAAGCTTCTGGTGTACAGGCGACCACCCGACCACCACTGAACGAAGCAGCATCGACAGGATTTGTTGTGGTCTGCTGTTGTCGTGTGCTTCTAATCTGGATGAAAAAGCATAACTATGAGGAAAGATACCTCATATGTCTCTCACTATCTATTACTGTACTTATAATTGAGCCTCAAGAATTCAAAGGAAATATCTAGAGTTCAAAACTTATTTATACACTCCACTTGAATTTACACTTTACAATTTAATTTACATTATAAATGGATTATTAGTACTTTGCGGTTAGCCAGGTGGCAGCGAAAAGTGGCCAAATAATGTAGAATTCAGCCAAATTTCTTTGGCGATTTTTCGTTGTCGCCCGGCTAACCGGTAAGTACTGGATCATTAAATATTCTTTTACATCAACCCTTCCACGTCATATATAGAACATAAAGGTATCTTATATCTCTTTATCCGTTTCGATCTCTGACCGGTTTAATATGCATAATATAGTGTTTTTTTGTATAAGAGGAATTTTTATTGAAACAGAAATGAAAATTTGCAAAAATTACAAACGTATTAACTAAAAAAGGGAAAAAAATATTGTTACCGATTGCTTGAATTTTCTACTTCGTAATAGGAAAGAAGATAATTCAGAAATAATTATCATTAAAACTATGTTATGAAAATAAAATAATCAACAGTCCTGTGCTTATAACACATGTGGTATAGCATACTAAATAAACAACCAATAAACAACAATAATAATTAGAAGAATAATTTTAGTAACAGCTACAAAATAAGAAAAAATCTTCAAAAATATATTCGATTTAAATGACGGGGAGGATATGCAGTGCTAAAATTCTTCGGTCATTGATTTCATTAAAGGATAATTTAGCCCTTAATTGATGACATTTTCCTTTTTTCAACGTGTTTAGCTCATTTTTGTCTTACAGTTGTACTTACACATCTTATATAAAACTAAAGCCATATCCCAGGGCTACAAATATAAATACAATTTATTGAATGACATATGCTTTCTTTACCTATAAATAAAAATTTCTGCCAAAAAATTATTTTTCCCAAGGTGAGAATCTACGTTCAAAAGTTAATTTTAGAAGAAAAAAGAAGAAATGTAGAATGTTTTTATTTAAATATTTTAATCAATGAACGTTTTCTTTATGAAAACATTTGAATTTCATTCCCAGCACTTATATAATGAAATTTCAATGAAATGTATCTGCATATTTTGCAATTTAATATAATTTATCCGTTTATTAAGATAATACTTAAATCTTTAAATAATATTTTCTCTATTTCATAAAACCGTTTCGCAAATAATAATAATAATAATTTTATAAAAGGAAATCTACAATCTTAAATTTCAGGTTATCATGTGAGAACATTATTATTTTAAGTCATTATTTGCCTCAAATTAAGTTATTACGTAGTTGACGAAAGAATGATGGTAAATGTAGGTCAACCTTTTAAAAATGCATCTGCTTTCAAAGAAGCTTACATAATAATAATTCAATATTGGTAAAAGTAGGTAAAAATTGCTATTTTGCGATTAAAAAAATGTTGGTAAATATTGCATTTATGCTTTGTGCATTGCCTACGCAATTTTGAGATTCAATTATTCGTTTCCTTCATTATTCAAAACCTCCTCACCAAAACCCCATCATGTTCTCTCATGATAAAAAAAATCTTAAATTAAAAAACAATACATATTTTTTCCCAAAGTTTGTATATAAATTTTTCAATATGCTCTGCATTTCCTGAATTATAAAATAAGCCATTTTCATGATTAAAAGGATTTTACAGTTGTTGCAATATTTCATATTATAAAAACCTAAAAATTGCACGTCATTTCACTGTCTATGTCTAGTATGTTTTTCTCTATCTAACATTTTAATATTGAATTGAGCTATAACTTATTTTTGTCTCGATTTTAAATAATATATATCTTAAGGAGACGATATTCTAAATGCAATGTTGAATTTTTAAAATTTTGACTTCAGGAATATGTCTTGGCAAACTCTCTGAAAATGTAAAAATGATCTGATGAATATTTTGCGAGATATGAATTTATCTTTGCAGACACGTTATCAAGGATCATGCACCTTTCTACTATTTTCCCTTATTTTTTATAAGTAATTCATCAAATTTTTTAAAACTGATGTTGAGTAAAACTATATTGTTTACTCATTATTTGCAGATTATTATTATATTTAAATTATTTTAAATATAACAGTAATTGTAACTAATTATAATTATTTTATTTTATTGATTCACTGAAATTCTTACAGATCTATAAAATCTGTCAGTTAGCAGAAAGTTATATTGTTTTTCTAATAAGAGTAGGGTACGTATTTTAAATTTTCAAATTAAGAGAATTTCAATATTGGTTCTGGAATCAACAGTAAGATTCATTAATAAAACAGAAATTAATGAAACGGTAGTTGTTTACTAAAATATTTCGTTTTCAACAAAAAAATATTTATTGATGCTTTTTACAATATAGTTTTATTTCACATAAAATCAAGTAAGCAAAAAAATGTGTGCATTTTTATTATTTATAATTTAATTTTTTATTACATTTTCGTCTTTTTATTTTCTTTTAATTACATTTTTATTACTTTTTATTTTATTTTTATCACATTTTTATTTTTTTATTATTTTATTTTTTGGTACATTATTATTATTATTATTAATTTATAATTTATTTTATTTTATTATTACATTTTTATTTATTTTATTTTATTTATTTATTATTTTTATATTTATTTTTATTATATTTATTTTATTTATTTTTTATTACATTTTTGTTTTTTATAATTTTATTCTTTATTACATTTTTTATTTTTTATTATATTTTTATTATTTAAATTATACCTTTAAAATTTGTACAAACCGATTTTTATTTAATTATTATTCCAAAAAAAAAACCGCTCATATTCTCCCTCTCCCAAGACATTTTTTAGATTTAAATTTTATTTAAATCTATTACAGTTATTACAGGGCCTTATCATAAATTTGGTAGAGCAAATTAAGAAATCTATATTAAGTTCATTGACTATGAAAACATTAATAAATAATAAATTAAATGTTCTTAATATATCATGTATTTTCTAATTACACCTATTTAATTAAATTTTCTATTAATAAGTGAAATGATAACATTTTATTGAATTAGAAATTTAACGCTTACTCAGATTCTATAATGTTGAGAAAAGTAACTAACTTGGGGTTTGATTTAATCTTAATATTTGTATATTTTAAGCTTTAAATTGCTTTTCTTAATTTTTGTAGCAAGAATCTTGTTTATTAAAATTTGTTAAAAGTCAAGATACTTGAAGTGTTCCTGAAAATTCACAAATACCTGCTTCATAGCATTGCGGACTGATTGTTAAAAATAGTGATTTCAAATTTAAAAAAAATCAATATTAAAAAAAATGTTTAAAAATTTGAAAAAAAAATATTTTTTCTTGAAATTTAATTTTATATCCAAAGTTGCGTCCTTAATATTACTAAGCTCTTTATAATTATTTTATTAAAAAAATTTCATGAAGAAAAATTTAAAATTGAAGAAGAAGAATTTTTGCACTTTTTTAAAGTAAAATTTTGAAATTTTCAAGTTTTAAAATTTTTGAAAAATAAAAGTATTTTAATTATTCGGACTTTGCGTTCATATTTATTTACGACGAAATAAAATAAATTTTCATAACTGAAAAATTTCTTGAGCATCCATTTAACTTCCAATATTTGCTCAGTTATGAAAAAAAAATCACATCAACTTCTGAATTTGAAAGTTATTGCTTTATATATCTTTTATTTTAGTCATAGGGAAGAAAAATGGTTTTTAATTTATATGTTTTTTTCAGTCATCCTAAGTACATGTCTCCCTAAGTTCACCCTAAGTACATGCCTATGCAGTACTTAGGGTGAAATGTTTTCCTACCTTGTCTAATCCTTAATTTAAATAGCCATATATTCCTTAAAAACCTACCTATGCAGTACTAAAAGTTCTCTTTCCTTATCTATGCCTTATTTAAATAACCTTTTGTTTCTTAAAAATCATACATATGCAGTACTTAAAACGTTAAGTGTTTTATTTCCTATGCATTAATTTAAAAATCATACCTATATAGTTATTAAGGAGTTTAACCTTTTCTTTCCTTATCTATGACTCAATTTAAATAACCTTATATTCTTTAAAAATCATACTTACGCAGTACTTTAAAAGTTGAATGTTTTAATTTCTTGTCTATGGCTTAATTTAAATAACCATATATTACTTAAAAATCTTACCTATGCAGTACTTAAAGAGTTAAAAGTTTAATTTCCAATGCATTAATTTTAAGAACCATAAATTCTTTAAACATCATACCTATGCAGTAGTTAAAGAGTTAAACCTTTCCCTTGCTTTTCTATGTCTTAATATAAACAGCCATATATTCCTTAAGAATTCATATATATAAGGATTTTAACATTTTTCTACCTTATCAATGTCTTAATTTAAATAACCATATATTCCTTAAAAATCATGCCTATGCCGGGTTTCTGGAACAGAGGCAGCGCGTCTTCCTCGTGTTTTGTGAGTCCCTGTTCGGGTATGGTTGTTCTTCTGTGTTCTATCTGTGAGATGTGTAAATGTGCCCCCCCTGTAAAGAGGGGCTATGTAAGTGTGTGGGTGCGTGTTTCATCCTCATACGAGTAAGAAGTCAGACTTCTGCCCTTGGGTGCTCAGGGGTCCATACCTTCAGAAGCTACTGCACCCCTCTTTCCGTGGTAAAAAGCGGACACATCATCAAATCATGCCTATGAAGTACTTAAAGAGATAAAACGTTTTCCATTCTATGCATTAATTTAAAAAACCATAATTTTTATAAAATTCTTACCTATGCAGTACTTAATGAGTTAACCCTTTTTCTTCCTTATCTATGCCTTAATTCAAATACTTAAATACTTCATATATTCCTTAAAATCTTACCTATGCAATACTTAAAGAGTTACACGTTTTTCTTCCTTACCTATGCCTTAATTTAAATAACCATATATTCCTTTAAAAATATATTCTTGTCCTTGTCTATATTAAATCGAATATAGTTCCGAGAATCGCATTGATGAGTGAGAAAACTGGATCGTATTTGCAAAAGAAATCAAACTATTCGAAGATTGCCCGTGCACTTGACTTAGTTCTGTTTTCTCGGCGTCAACTCGAAATGTTCTTCCCAAACAGAAAGGTACAAAATGCCCGGAGGTTTCGAAATTTTTTTTTCTTTCGCTTTCTTTTTCGTTTTGCCGGAATTGTATCTTTTTGTTGAAGAATTCTGTTTCTTTCTGGAAGAATGTTTCCGGGACTGTATCAGTTGGAGAAGCGTAATGTTTAAAGTTTTTACCCGGGATGATAAAAAGCTTGTGTAATTTAGAGTTTTGTAAAGATAGGGCAGATCTCTGGCTCTGCTATATGCGAAACTGCACTCCTTGAAAAAAAATTGTTGGTTGTAAGTTTAAAAAAAAGGGAAAAGATTTTATTTTGTGGAACTTTTCTTGGGTACTTTAACGAAAAGTTTTAGATGCGGACTCTTTAGAAAGATCCTACTAATTTCCAAAGGCGAAGTAACGCGTATTTTTATACAATAGTGGCGAAATAAGAGAAAACTTAGAAGTCGAACCAAACTACAGTCTAAAATGATGGAAGGAAACGAGACCTTAAGGGCATTAATGTAACGGAGTATTGCCATCCTTTATAAGGGTTTTTATAAATGTTAACCCATTTTGTGTTTAGGGAAGCCTTATTACAAAGTATCAGACTTTTTTTAACCATGTTAGAGCATGATGTTGCTTTAGGATAAGGTTTCTGGTGTCAACAAAAGCGAAAATTTAAAAAAAATTATTATCTGCACGAGCAATTCAAAAAATCAGCTTTTAATGACGCGTTTTCATTGCATTTGTAAAAGTTCTTACTAAAAAAATAAGTTAATGACTCCAGCAAATAAAACCTTGAAAAATTCCATTTTGAGCACGTGTTTATGTGAAAAGAAATAAACAGAAAATGTGATATTCTTTTTAAACGATAAATGCGGGACAAAGTGTTTTGTGATAGTTTGCAATACTAAAGTGACTCATTCAATGAAGCAATTAAAATATATATATACATATATATAATTTAACTCGCGCGAGCACGTGGTGCTTGACCGTTCAAGAAATGACGCTCTGACGTGATACATTGAAATATGTATAGCAGATCTCCTTTTAATCTTTATTATAATTCATTATTGTTATGCAACTTTATTTTTACACTATTATTAAGGCGCATTGTTCATAATAACCGAAATTAATTTTATGGAATAACTTTTTGTCTATTTATTTATAGATTAGCAAAAGTTATTAAGATGATTAAAGTATTTGATTTTTTTAAATATATTTATGTTCATTTTTAGAAATTCACCTTAAATCTGTCACTGGAGACATAAATTTTCTCACATTAACAAAACTGAAGAATATAATTTTTTATAATGATTATTTTCAGAATATTTCCTTATTATTTTTGCATTATTCGAATTAAAACCAGTTTGAGATATATAAAGTCAGTGAATCTATAAATTACTACAATACCTTTGAAGGATGGATAACACAGTTCATGCTGAGACTTTCATCCACATGCTATTGTACGGATAACTTGAAGGTACTAAGAGAAGATCGCATTACAGGGCAAAATACCTCGTAATAATCAGAGCTAATGAATAACGCAAAGTCGTTTTGACTCCTGTATCTAGTTAGGGATTAAATTGATATCCGAGTGTTTATTAGTATATTTCTTTGTCTTAATTTGTGAATTACACCCACTCACAATTAGCTATACAAAATCATTTTGAAGAACCAGTAATTTTCAAATGAACACAACAAAGAAAATTTCTTTTGAATCTGTATATCTTGTTAAGAATTATGAGCGAAATATTGTAATGTATGTATAATTTAAATAACATTTTTGAATACTAAGATTTTAGTTATTAAAAATTTATAACTAAAAATAGCTATACTAATTTAAAAACTTCCCGCATCCTGAATTATTTTGCGAATTCTCATTAAAACACATATGTATATATTATAGAGTTGAAAAAAACTGTTGTTGTTGTTTCTAATGGCACTTACCATGCTCAAGCTCACTGAAGTAGTCTGCGATGTTAAGTCGAGGATGCGTCTTTTCTTTTCAAGTAGCGCCAATTGGGGTCAAGAGTACGTCTCAGCTACTCACGCATCACATTCGCTTGCACAGCGCAATTTTTACTGGGGGAGGGGCACATTTACAAATCTCACAGTTAGAACAGATGAAGAGAAACCTTGCCCAACACGTAACTCAAACCCATGATGCCTAGATCACAGAGAAGACGAGCTAACCCAGTGTCAGGACGTCGGCTGAAAAAAAAATCCCAAATGCATCAAGCTTTTAAATTTCTTATTTAAATTCCTTCTGTTATATAATAGTTTTAAAGTTGCAATTATTTAAAATTCTATAGAAAAACAGTAGGCACATTGAAGAATACTGTTTTAGGATATTGTCAATATCCGGGATGCGCATTCTAATCACGCTAAAATTAGCTAATTTTTCATCATTAAGAATAGGAATATATTTCTAGTTAAATACTTAAAGAGTTATAATTTATATGATTTCGGTCAATAAACACACTTCAGAAAATGTTAAGGAATCTGAATTTGTATCCTTTCCTCTAAGCCTTACTAATTATTTTTATTAAAAATAGTTTCGAATAGTCATCTGAAAAATATCTTTTTCGCTATTAAAACTAAACAAATCATAAAGTTTTGATTTTTTTATCACTTTTAGACTAATGAAGTAAGAAATAGAATCTGTCGATCGGATAGTTTAAATAAAACAGCTTTTGAAATAATGTTTATTCATAATATTCAAAACTTCATAATTCAATCAATTAAAGAAATAAAATGTTTTTTGTTAACATAATAAGTGAAGAGGTCACCAGTATAAATATTTTTAAATCTAGTGTGAATACTTTTGTACGATTTCCGATTTTGGCATCGACAAAATTGGACACTTATATTCTCATTTAATCTTAAACTGTATTTTTTAGATTAAAATAGCTATTTATAAGAGTTGTTATTTTTAAGTATCTTTCAATTGGAATATCGAAAATAACACCAATTTTTCAGTGCAAAGGCGAAAAATATATTTGAAGAACACTTCATTCAAGCACAATATCATAACTTAAATGCACTTTTCTATGTTTATAGTTTGGAGAGAACTTATACCATGGCTGAATCATTAATGCAGCATTTTGAAATTTGATAAAGGTATTAAATATTTTATAATATTACACCACCTCTAATTTATAACGAATTCTGTAAAAATTTGTAATACGATTTTAATGAGCTGCACAATCAAATATCTAAGGTATTATATATTTAAGCATTGGATAATGCTTTATCATATTCACAGTTTCGGATCCTCAACTTTCGTCTACCATATTAACAATATTAAGTTAGTAATCTCAGCTAACTTTGATACACTACATCATATTACAAAAATGTACCGCTTTAGAGCATTTTTCAATAATCATGCTGCAAATCATAGATTTTGTATATTAATGTCTATTATTTTTTGACTTAAATATTGTTAAGAAAAAAAATCTGCCCAGTTGGGGAGCAGAAAGTAGCAGAGGCGAGATCAACCATACAAAAGCAGTAAGACGATTACTAATAAGCAGTATCCATAGCGCAGTCCGTTCTAGAGATCGATATTCCAAATAGAAATTTCGCTCAACTACTTGCATGAATTCAACTCCACTGCTGTCTCTCCTCCTGACTGTTTCACAATTGAGGCTTCTTATTATATTTTTATAGTCTTCATGACAGGTCATCGAAGATCTAGAGCAAACTATGAAACTAGAGTTTTAATGATTTTCACCAAGATTGTCAAATTCTAGAAGTAATTTTTTTTCTAATATCACCATATTTGCTGCCAAAGCCGTGAATCATCTCGGCATCCATTTTGCAGCCATTACTGTACCTGTAAAACTATCTTACTTATCAGGAAATATGCTGCATGTGAAAGTAATATTACAAATTAGCAACAGTTTTAATTTCAGTGCCAGTATAAAGGCAATTTCTTTATTCTTATTGCAAATATTATCTTGTAAAATTCTTGAAAATGCGTTGAAAAAGAATTTTAGACAACTTACATGAACCTCAAAGAATGCCGGTTAGGAAAGAAATGAGCAAAAGTATGTATAATGTGATTTTTCTGTAAAACACTTCAAGACGATTATTACAGGTTAAATTACTGGAGCATTTAGTTGTTGCATCTGGTTTAGGTTTTAATTTTAATGCATTAATAACCATTTTTAGAGCAACAGTAGGGTTATTTGGCACCCTGCAAAAAATGGACCCATAAACGGACCACACAATTTCGATCCTCGGTCAGATGAAGAGGATGACGCCTGAGCTGATACTCTCCTTTCTGCGCCACTTTGTTTCAACATTCAATATGTAAAATTTAATGGTTCGTGGATGTATAGCATGCTTTTGTTTTGTGATAAGATAGGAAAGTTATCAAAATTAATTAGTATGACAAATACCTTGTACTAAACACTTTGTTTCAACATTCAATATGCAGAATTTAGGGAAGTCCTTGGATGTAAAGCATGATTTTGTTTTATGATGAGACTAGATAGTTATTAAAATTAATTAGTATGGCAAACCCCTCGTACTAAGTACTTTGCTTCAACATTCAATATGCAAAATTGAATGCTCCATGGATGTGTAGCCTGATTTTGTTTTATAATGAGACCGGATAGTAATCGCAATTAATTAGTACTTCCTAGTACTAAGTACTTTGTTTCAACACTCAATATTCCAAATTTAGCGAAGTCTCTGAATGTAGAGCATGATTTTGTTTTATGATGAGCCCAGATAGTTTTCACAATTAATTAGTACTGCAGATGCCTGTATTAAGTACATTGTTTCAGCAATCAATATTTTCAGAATTCAATGGAAGTGCAACTGCTTTGGTATACCACACTGTTTCGTCCCTCTAAATTTGCATAGATCCCTCCCCCAGAGCAGCCCTTACTGATGCGAGGTGTTATGATGTAACCATATTTCCTGCTCCTCAGTTGCCTTTGTATCCGCCACCAAGTGAGCCGCTACATCCAATAACCCGGAATCTTATTAATACGCATCCAACTGAGCACAATCCATTGAGGCTGATAGCACAGATACCGCCTGCTGTACATCATGCTCCCATCCTGCCTGCATAACCCGGGGGCCGGCAGAGATGTGACAGACGCAGTCGCTGCCGGGCTGGAGCGGCTGCCATTTATGGCCACGGTCAATCGCCGAATGCTTAATGAAGAACTTGTCACCATGTTGATTCTAAAAAGAGATTTATAGAGGAACCTTAATGAAGAGCATCAGAATTATATGTAGCTCTTAACAGCACACAATTTGGTATGGTTCTGATTAAATAAATAATGATTAAATTAATTCTGAAATAAAATAAGGAATTAAATTATTTGATTTAATTTTTATTTGATTAAAGCTGATTTAAAATAGATTTTATGTCGATTTAATCTTTAACTATAGACTGTTAAGGATTACAATATCAATAAATATAAATAAATAAAGATTAAAAGGACATCTGCTGTGTATATTTCACTGTATCATGTCAGAACATAACTTCCTGAACGGCCAAGCACCACGAGCTCGTGCGTATTAAATTTTATTTTTATTCATTTTAATGATTAATGAATGAGTCACTTTAATATTGAAAACGATCCAAAAAAACTGTGTCTCACATTTATTGCTTGAAAATATCACATTTCATATTTATTCCATTTCGTATAATCACGTGTTCAAAATGACATTGCTCTAGGTTTTATTTTCGATAGTCATTAACTTTTTTTTAATCAGAGCTTTTGTCAACATATAATGTCAACACGCTATTAAAAGCTGATTTTTTGAGACGCTCGTGCAGATAAAATTTCAATTTTTCACCTACGGATTTTTGTTAAGACAGAAACCTAATTCCCAAATCAATATCATGTTTTGACGATATTTTATATCTATATCTATATCTATATCTATATCTATATCTATATCTATCTATCTATCTATCTATCTATCTATCTA